>CM028356.1:17785203-17814017 GCA_016618105.1 Dendrobium huoshanense
AAAACTTTCATTTTTATAAACTGTGTAGTTAAATTAACTAGCTTATTAGTATCATATACCTAAATAATTTATTGATATTTGTATATTAAACTAGTTCCTATAGGAAATAAATTGTGCGGGTAGCTAAGTAGCTTGATGCCAACCAATGGCTTTGAAAATTATTATAATGTTTTAAGGCAACGCATGGTAACACTATTTAAACGGCTTCTAAGAAAATTACAATTTACAGCTTAAGACTTCAAAGGTCCAATCAATAATATAAATTGAACCATTCCAACAATTTTATCCCTTCTTCAATTCAGAATTCAATATATAAATATAAAAACTTTATTAAAATGTGTATTTCATATATACATAAATTGTTTTATATTTGTCTAATTAAACAAGAAATATGTATTTTCGGACTTCTGACTTCGATTCGGAAATGGAGGGACATCTAATCAAAAAATTATCTTGATCAGGCCTAGGGCTGTTAATATTTGACACGACACGACAACTCGACCCGGACCCGACCCGAAAATTCGGGTTCAGGTCAACCCGAACCCGACCGGGTCGGGTTCGGGTTATTTATGACCCGTTTGGCAAAAACCGGGTCGGGTTCGGGTTGACCCGAAACCCGAAAATACGGAAACCCGCTGCCCGCCCTGACCGATGACCGAATGCCCGCGCGGAGTCCGAGCGGACCGGGTTGACCGCGCGGATCGCTTTGGCGCAACGCGTCGCGCGTTGCATCGCTCCCGCGCGACTGCGCCGTTGGCCTGCCGCGTCCGACTGCTGCCGCCGGCCTGCCGCGCCGCTGCGGAAACACCGTGCCGCCGCCGGGGGGCAACTGCGCCAGGATACATTCCGGGTCAGTCGGGTTGACCCGAACCCGAGCGGGTCGGGTTCGGGTCTAATTTCGACCCGTTTGCCTATCCGGGTCGGGTTAGGGTCGACCCTTGACCCGGGTCAGTTCCGGGTTCGACCCGAACCCGACCCGTGACAAATGACACCCCCTTCAGGCCCGATCTCGAGCAAAATTGAGTTGGAAACTTCAAAGATTAAATTCAGAAGCATCTGAACTCCAATTTCAGCGGGCTTATAGTCAAACTGAGCATCTCGGAAACACGAACCCAATGACACCAAACTCAACCCAATCCGAGCCCAAATGAGTCTGAATCAAAGACCCAAAGCGCTGTTGGTAGATTCGAACCACAATTTGAGTTACCAAACGGTCTCCGATTTTCACGAGCTTATACTCGAATCGAACGTCTCGACGAGACGAATCCAACGAGCCCAAGATCGCCAAATTCCGACATCATCAAGGCCTTCAAATGTCCAACGAACGGTCCACGATCAAGAGATCCAATATCGACCGTCCATTCAAACCACTCCCGATTCGCCCTTGATCTCACACCTATTTACAAGCCATGCCATTCCAGAAAAACTATAAATAGAGCCCTCATTCTTCACAAGAGGGCTCAAGTGAAGAGAAAGGAGAAGAGGAGAAGGGAGGAATTTGGGAGCTCTCTTGCCACCGACCACCGCCGGAGTTCTTGCCGACCACCGCCGGAGTTCTTGCCGACCACCGCCGGAGTTCTTGCCGACCACCGCCGGAGTTCTTGCCGACCACCGCCGGAGTTCTTGCTGACCACCACTGAGGTTCCTGCCGACCATTGTCGGGTTTCCTGCCGACCACCGCCGGTTTTCCTGTCGACCATCGCCGGGGTTCCTGCCAATCACCGCAGGTTTTACTGTCAATTGCCACCGAGGTTTCTGCCGACCACCGCCGGTTTTCCTGCCGACCACTGTCAAAGTTCCTGCCGACCATCGCCGGTTTTTCTGCCGATCACCGCCTGAGTTCTCTTATAACCGACGCTGAAGCTTATCCCAACTACTGCCTTATTTTGGTCGTTTCATCAATCATCGCTAGATTTTTGTCTGTTACTGATTTGTTGTAATTCTGACATCTTCAAGTAAAGGGGTGAATCAAACATTGTAACCAATCCAGATATAGTGGAAATTTCTCATCTGGGCCAGGCCCCGTGGTTTTTCCCTTTTTGGGTTTTCCACGTAAAAAAGTTTCTGGTGCTTCTCCCTTAATTATCTGTTGATGTGCTAGATATACGTATATTGCTAAGACGTTATATTTTTACTCTACTGCCGCGTATATTCTAGTCCGCATCAAAATTGAAAGACAGGCAGAAGGGTGAGAAGAGAGAAAATATTTTGGATCATATTTGTCAGTCATTCATGTTACAGATTTTATTCTCTTACTTTTATTTTCAATGATTTTGATTTCTTCATATTTTATTTCTCCTAAATTTGTCAAAAATGCAATCATGTCTCTTTCCGTTGTTCATTGATAAGCTCCAGTTAAATGGTTAAAATGAAAGACTAATGTAATTTTTCCAATTTCGATTATAGTCTGTGACATCCAAGACCCCATTAATTGCAACATAAATTCAAAAAATTTTACTCCTCTCTTCTTGCATGCATTAGCCTCCTCCCACGTGTGTAACCTCCTTTGGCACGTGTGTAACCTCCTTTGGCTTGAGACATGTTTTTTCTATTGATATCCTTGAAGCTCACCGTAAGCCTAAAAATAGATTTTTTCCTACTACATTGCCTTCATTACCGACCTTCCCTTGTGGCTGCTATGCTATCTATAATCAATGCAGCCTTTATTATTACCATGTTTAATATGGCCTTCATTGTTACCATTTGCCACTCAAATGTCCTTGAACCTAATTTCTCCAAAAAATTTGACTAAATGGAGGACTCTATAGTGCACAAATGTACTTGATAACTCTACTTTTCCGAAACTAATTATCAAACTGAGAACAACAAATCTTTATTCACTAAGTTGAGAGGGAGTGGTAAATCTCAGTCATCTCTTGACCCTTGATGCCAAAGTCAACATAGGGATCCATAAGAGGCTCACCTTGATCACGATGTTAACTTTTTGTCATCCCTTGGGCATTTTGATCTCATGGATAGGATGGGAATCCGTTGGAGACTCACCTGGATTATGCCGATCTCTTTCCATATTTAATTAGTTGATTTAGAAAGAATTATATATATATATATATATTATTATATATATATATATTATATATATATATATATTATATATAATATATATATATATTATATATATATATATATATATATAAATGAATAAATTTGAGCAATAAAATTAAACTTTTTTTCCTCTCAAATTCTCTGAATTTAACCATTTTAAAAAATTTTAGTGCCAACTAATTATTTGGAAAACAGTAAAACAATGTAAAAAATATATATATAAACTAGCCATTTATTAGAAAAGAACCACGTCGTACATTTTATATTTATTTAATGTGTAGTACATCAATATATTCTGATCTGATTTTTTTAGTACATTTCTTACGCATACAACAAAGAAAAAAGAAATTATTTGAATGATCTAAAGATGGCAGATGAATCGCTGACACGTAAGACGACCTTAAATGTGAATCCACTCTTTCACTAAAAAGTTCCCGTGAGCTGCTCAAAGCATCCGTTAATGCGAACGGAAGGTATCAGTTGCCAAGGAATTCATTTATAGCACCTTCTGCACGCTTTCTGTTCATTCAAAAGCAAGTTCGACGACTACCACTATTTTCAGCCATCCCGCTTATCTGTGTTGCAAAGTCGGTTGCACAAAACCTAGATTCCTAACTCGAATTCTTTTATAAATAGTGAAAGTCTTAAGTGTTGACCCGTGTAAATTAGTATGAGTTGCATGCTTGATCGACCGGAATTTTCACTGACCTAAGAACGGTGCTTTCTAGTCACAAATAAAATAAAAAACTCAGCCAGGTTTACCGATTTAGGTGGATCAATTTCTGAGCTAACATCACCCAAGTTCCATCCCCTATTGTTTAGACAAATTGGAGAGATTATTACGGACATTCAATTTTATGATCGTAAACATAAAAAGTATAGATGTGAACAGAAATTATATTTTTACTGTTCGCATCCAAACTCCGCATGTAATAATCTTTCGACAAATAAAATTTTGTGCATGCCCCTTTATACTAAATAAAAGTTTTGTTTGGAACAACTATTTACTGCTTTTTAATTTTTTTTTAAATCCCTTAAAAACAATAATAATAACCTAAAGGTATCCAAACAAAACCTTAATTTTTAATCCTTTAATTTATAAAAATTATAATTATTTTGCAAATAGGTTTAAGATTAATAGAGTTATTATTAGTGTCTAATTGCATCCAAGCTAACTGATGGAATTTAACTGTCAAAATTTTCGAAAGAAAAAAAAAATAAACTTTTAACTATTTATGAAAAATAAAATAAACTCGAAATATATTAAAAAATCATTTTGATCACTTAATTTCTTAAAAGAAGAATCAAAATAATAAAATAACCCACCATGAAACTATTTTGATTTCTTCCTAAAAATCTAAAAGATCAAAATAATTCTTTAATATAATCGAGAATCAATTGATTTTTCATAATATATTTTACAATTTAAAGCTAACAGATGAGCACTGAAACATAACAAATTTGCCAAAATTACATCACTATTAACATATCAAATGGGATCAGAAATGCGAGGAACTTTTCATGTCTATATTCTCTTTAATGCATTCTAAATATATGGATATTTTAAGAACTGAACTGTTTTAATGGTTTGCCATTAGAAAATGGTATAAACTGTCATTATCTTAAACTTGGTTTGAAATAGCTTTATTACTGCTTTTTCAAACAGCTTTCTAGAAAACATTAAGAAAAAACCTTAATTTATCAAATTTCCTCTGATTGTTGGAGGAAGACATTGCAGACTTAAAATAAAAAAGACAACCTATTTTTTAGACAGAAAAAAAAAATAAAAAATAAAAAATATATATATATATATATATAATATATATATATATATATATATAATATATATATATATATAATATATATATATATATATATATATAATATATTATATATAATAACCAACGAAACAATACAAGAGCTTCCATTAAAAAGCTGAAAAGCAGATACATACATTCTGTTAATACAAAATAAGAAAAATCTTAGCCTTCCTCTAGGTAAGACTTCTTAAAGCAACTTTATAGTACAAAAATTACTGCAAAACTATTTTAAGAAGCAAACCAAACCTAAATCTTTAACAAACTGTACCAAATAAAAAGGCTTACTGTGACAATTTAATGGATTTAACAAGAAAATTAGAATTGAAATAACGAAAACAAGGAAATAATGCCACTAGTTTCTTTACATTATGTCAAAATGCTGTGCCAACTATTATACGGTGGCCATGAAATACCTTTTTAAGTAAAATGCATTAAGAGAACCACTTTTGTTTTAGAGTGAAGCACAGAGCAAGTTAAGAAAACTGGGGATCTTCAATTGTATATTTCATTACATGTAAATAATGCAAAAGAAATGATGTTGGACATCTTAGAACTTACAACTTTTAATATTGATCTACTAGTAACTGCAAAGAACCATGCAGCACACAAAATTCAAAGATCAAAAACAGTTAATTTTTAAAATTTATTCACTAACTTCAATCAAAATCCAATTAAAAAAAAAAAGGATATGAAGATCCAGAGGCCTTCAATTGAAAATAATGGCTAGATATTCAAAATCAAGAAAGTCACATCAAAGTTTTGAAATTCATGCATTTGTTGCAAAGCAAGGTAAGAAAAAAAACAATGAAAAAGAAAATAATTCACTAAAAGCCTCGTGCTTGTATAAGGAGAAAAATAAAATTTCCCAAAATTCTTTAAATCTCTCACTTGATCAAAAAGAGTGGGCTACATTCAACACAAAAAAAAATTATTCAAGACCCCACTGATGTTTACCATACATGCCTAGCACCCCAACTATTATTACAAAAGCTAATAGAATTCCCTCTCCAGGGGTCATAACAGAAACATAAAATAGCGTAAGAATTGATTGCCATAGCTTCCATAACCCTAAAGCAAATGAAGTAAAATAGCCATAACGTGATAACAATGGAAGGAGGATTGTATGATCCAGACAACTGGGGAAATACCACAGATAAAGTGGCAACCAAAAATAGCAAAAATCAGAGCTGCATAAGCCACCAAATAAACATAGAACCTTATATGAAAGGATCACAAAAAACTGAAAATAATGTGCAGATGTGCTAGATATAAATCTTAACGGATGAGCAGAAAGAAAGAAGAATTCAAGTTGCTGTTCAATGGTTCATTGCATAAATTCAAATAAGATATCCAATTAGTTGCATTACTTCATATGATTTAGATTTAAATGAGAATTTGATTTTTAACATGACACAATGGCGAAAAAAGATTCATGTAGCTGACCCCATGTAGTGGGACAAATGCTTGATGATGTTGTTGTTGTACTCAATTTTAGGTTTAACTTCATGAACATATCCTAAATAAAGACTGCAGTGCAAACATAGATTTAACAAATTTGAATTAGAGTTATATTTAGCATAACTATAAGTATTTTATTTAAATATAATACATAATTTAAGAAAAACTCATGAATAGTTTACTCAATAAGATCAAATTTTGATTATACATGACATTGAGGTTGTTACTTCTTTAGTAGATTTTACAAGAGAAAATAATATTTTTTCTTCAAGAATTCTCTTCAATGGAGCAATAGTCCTAAAAGGAGAGAAATTCAGAATCAACAAAGCCACTGAAACAATATAATATCCAAACACTTCTTGAAAAACAAATTACAGCAAACTTAATTAAACCAATAACAATATCAAACCAATAACAAAACTTTAGAATAAAAAAAACTGTACAAGGAAATAACTCACCAAAAGGGCTCATGCTTGTACTAAGAGAGAACAAAATCTTGAAGAATTTCACTTGCTCAAGTAGTTTACTTTCTAAAGTAGAAGGGATACCACATATAACTAAAATTTTCATTCAATAGCCTAAGACCAACATTTATAATTACAAAATCCAATAGAATTCACTATGCATTGATCATAATAGAAATAGAGAAATTTTAGAAGAGTCGTCATAATTCGAAAGAAAATTTGTTAAAGCTTGACAATAAAAGGAGGGACGCTCAATCCTAATAACAAGGGACAGATAAAAAGTAACAAAAGAATATTAAATGGATGATAAGGTGGCCATCAAATGGTGCAGAATAATTCGTATGGATAGAGTATTACATTTGATTTATATCAATAAAAGTTGCAAATAAAGAGTAGAAAAAACCACCAAACAAAAAAATCATAAAATATCAATAATAGAAGCTACTAAATAAACGAGTACTACAAATCCCATTGGAGCCCAATAAATCAATACTTAACTACAAATACAAAGGTAGACACTTAATCAAAATACTTATAATAACATCATATAGAATTCATGCATAAGAATACACAGCATGTTCAACATAAAATTAAAGATCGAAAGACTATAATTAGTAAGGGCATAACACTTGCAAAAGAACAAAGAAAAAAAAAACATTTGCCCATGACATAAAACAACACTAACAAAAACAACCAAGAACTATTACGCTCCAATATGACCATCTATTTTTCCATTGAAACAATTAGAACAAGTAAAATATGAAGAGAAAAGTTGCACTATATGTCAAATTACCATAAAACAAAAAACTTAATGCAAGAAAGCTAGGAAATCATAATCATCATCACCATTAATAGCTTCATCCCAACCATTGAGCGCCATATGAATACTCATTTCCACTAGTTAGGCTCATTACTAGATAAGTTTTAAACCTATATTAGGAAAATATTTTCGAAAAACAATTGTCTAAGTTATCTTTAGTCTACCATTTTTTCTTTCTAATACTTCGATGAAATTACATTAAGCTTACCTACTCCCTTATTGGTGCATCTTATGCCATTTATCACATATGCCAAAACCACCCAAAATTTTATTTTCCATTACCTTAACTTCAATAGATGTTATCACTATCTATAACAAAATATAATCATCTTAGCATTCTCATTTTTCTGACACAATCCGTCTATAAATAACTTGTTCATTATTTGACACTCTAATCTATACAACATGGCTAAAAAAAAAAAAAAAAAAAAAAAAAAACATGGCTAGCTTAAGTATAGTTTCATACATTCAAGTCTCTGCAATATTATTTTACTGCACAATATTCGGGAGGCAAATATTTATTTTGTCTTGAATGGTATAAAATTTGTTTTTATGATTCCAAATAGAGAACAAGGCTATCAGCAGTGGGCAGCCTCATGTTAAGTTTCAGTTTAACTAAATAAAGGCTTTAGGTTTATAATCTATGAGTTTGAAATTTTTTGACAAGTGTTTTAAGAAAAACCACAATGTACAATCTAATCATTCTTATACATTTTGCCTGCTTACTAAAGCTCCATTTAAGAATGCTTTCTAAATCAACTTTTCGAGCAAGAAAGCTGCCTCAGATGCTTGAAATTCTAGAAGGGGAATATTTCTGAACCTTTCGAGTTTAAAAACTTAGCATACTTTTACTTAACAATGAGGCTTAATTCTGAACTGCTACTTCCTTAAGTTGGTTAGTGTGGCAATTTTATCCCATTCTTCAAAAACTGTGGGATGAAACTAAACTCTTCTAAAATGATATATATCTTGATTAGCCCTACTACCTTTTATTAACTAAGGTGATGTACCTTTCATCAAATGTTCCATGTTGGCTTTCATACTTATGATGTTTTTCTTATCAATTTTCTACATAATTATTTTCTGAAATTGTGAAAATTGATTTCCTATAATGTTTATATGATTAACATGGGTCCAATTATCTATTGCATTAGCTTGGAATAGTACTGACATGATGAAGTATGTTATTATTATGAAAATATCATGCTGTTGTGATTTTAATTTGTACAAAGGGTATAAAATGTATCAAAACTACGGTAGATAAAATTAATGTTTAATGATTAGTGATGTAGGGCATCTTAATCTAACTTGAGGTGAAAAAAATCATGCAACAAGCATGTTAATTTAATTGTACTTTGATAACTATTATATACTTTGAAAAACATTAAGAGCACGGTGAAAATTTTTCGGCATAGTAAGCTCAAAAATAATATTTAGCAAGCCCTAAACAAGCTGTATAACCTTATGAAATATTGGAGCAAGCACCCATAAAGCACAAGCTCTAACTAAAATATTTTCTAGAAGAAGGGTCATAAATTCTTTATCTTAAAGTCAACAATGGCATGCTGCTTCATAACCCTTGCTTTGTGATGATCATATAAGTTCATTATTATGCTAAGCTAATGAAAGAGCTAGGTTAGATAAGGCTACCGCCATGTTCTCAGCATAAACATGTCATATGTCAAAAAAAAAAAAAAAAAAAAACACACACACAGAATGATCAATAAACATGAATAGCTCAATATAGTCCTAAGCCAGATCATGAAAATAATATATCTTAATAAGATAGCAGTTCAACCAAAAACCAGCCGAGAAAAAATAAGAAATAAAGATTTCCGCATTGGTTACATCAATAACACAAATCAAGCTTTACTTAAAAAGTATAAAGCAGCACATACAAAAAAATCACAGAATGCTGCACAATGTAGCATTTAAAAATATAAATTCAATGAAAATACTTGTCAACAGAAATAAATGTAAGCATACGTGCTTTAAATTAATAGTACAATTTTATGTCTAAGCACCTAGAACTTAAAAAGATGGTGGTGAAACCTACAATGATATATGGCTCAGAATGCTGGTTATTAAAGAGAACACAAAAATAAAGTTGAGTGTTGAGAGAGAGGATGCTCAAGTGGATGAGTTGTTTTACACTCAGAGACAGAATACGAAACGAGCACATACGTGAAAAAGTTGGAGTGACTCAAGTGGCAGATAAGATTAGAGAGAGTTGCTTTAGATGGTTAGGTTACATGAAACGTCGGCCTTCCAATGACCCAGTTAGGAGTAGATGTATTAGATCAGGCCTATATTAAAAACGTTAGAGGTAGACCTAAAAGTCTCGGTTAGAAAGCATTAGAAATGATATTTTTATTAAATTTAAATAATAACTTGACTCTTAATAGGAGACAATGGAGAAAAAGGATTCATGTAACCGACCCTACTTATTGGATAAAGACGGGGTGTTTAGAATTTATGAAATCACAAAAGTAATTATTTCATAAAAAAATCAATAATAAAATATAAAAAATCTAATTAGCATACAAAATGTGATAAATATATCAAACAAATAACAAAGAGTGACAACTAACAGTTGTAGCAAAATCCATAAGTAGAGAAACTTATCATATACTTTATGCCGATTAACTGAAGGATTATGTTTACTTTCATGAGTAAGCGCACATGAACTTCAATAAATAAAGAAATATAATATAAACTACAAGGTTGATAGGACTAAGAAGATCAGAACTATATTTCAGGTAAATACAATTAAAAAACGTCTATCATCTAAAAGGTTTCTCAATCAAATAAATCAATGAGTTCAATCATAAAGTTACATACAAGTATTTAACAAAAGCCTTCGTCTAGTTAAATAGCTACGAATTGATTGCTGAGCTGAACCTGTCATAAAAGCCTCCATACACCTTACTCCTTCAAGGTTAGTCAAATTTCAAGATGACGAAAGACTGCCAGCTTTGCCTAAACCAATAATCACACTTTTTTTTAAAACGCTTTCAACTGATCTACTCCTCTCTATTTTCTATTGTCAAAGCAGATTACAATCACGATTGCTACAATGCCCAAGATCTGATGATTCAGAAACTCGGATCTATAAAATGGAATAAAGAAGATGAAGACGAATGCAAGACGCACCATTTACCAACGCAGCTTCATTCAATGCCAATAATCTACATCTCCCTCCATCTAGGGCTAAGCAAAGGAAGGAACCCAGAGGGTGAAGGTGGAAACAAATAAGTCGGAGAAGGCGGCGGCTGAAACCCAGGCCCTTGACCCAATATTCCTGACTGGGGCAATGGTGAGAAGGAGAAATCAGCAGTGAGATGCGTTGGATACTGAAACCTGGGAGAAAGCAGCGGATAGGGCGATTTGGGCGAAAGAAGATTCAAAAACGAACTTGGTGACGGTAACGGAAACTGTGAGTTCGGAGATGGCAGGGAAACGGGGCGCCTGGAGATGGAAGCAGAAACTGCGATCCTGGAGACAGCAGTGGGAATTGTAATCCTGGAGACGGCAACATGGCCGGCTGCGAAGGCGGCAGCGCTGAAGGGGGAGGGTTTTCCCTGGGCGAGGGGAATGAGCCAGCTGCGGTTGCTTTAGGATGAGGAAAATGAGGTAGGCCCTGAGCTCGAGGCTGCGGCTGCCTGGAACCATCCGACGCTAGAAGAGAACTCTCAAGGTACCTCATGTAAGCGGAAACAGGCGAGTCAGTCCAGACAGCGCTACCAGGAGCAGATGGCGATGGCGCTGGACGATGGTAAGCAGGATTCGGATTGAAATTAGGGTTAGGGTTTGGTAGCTGATTCTGAAAATGAGGAGGAGGCGGCGGACGAGCGATCGGGGTAAGTGGAGGCGGTCGAATCTTCATAAGCCGCGAGCTGGGATGCTTCGGCTGCGGCGGACGGGCCGGCACCGGCAGGTATCCGGCTCCACTCGCATCCCTGGCGGGGCTCCGGTTAGCTGCTGTACGACGCTCCGGAAGTCACTTTTGCTGATGTTGTACACCTGGGGTTGCGGCGGCGGAGCCGACTGCTGCAGGTGAAGCGCCGCCGGCGGAAGCTTCTGAAAATTGGTCTGGTGAAGAGGGCTCTTGCGGATGTTCCTTCCGAGCTTGTTGATACCGAGGTGATGCTGACTCTTGGAATTTTGATCCATCTCTATCCAAGCAAGAGACAAATCCGTTCAAATTGAATCGACCTGCTCCTCTAATATCAGGCAAAGGGAATAGCGGAACAGGGTTTCATAGATTTGAGAAGATTGAATTGCTCCGTGGGCATGAAAAGAGAGAAGCGGGTAGAATATGAAAAAACAGGGCACGGCGTTTGACCTGCGACGGGCTGTGAAACCCTAGAGAGAGAGAGAGAGAGAGAGAGAGAGAGAGCAAATCGTGAAGCAAGGAGTAGTTGTGACTAGGAACTCGTGGGTAGTAAAAGAAGTTGACCGATATAAGCAGTTAACGCGTTGAGGTAGAATTTTAGGGGCACTATGTGACCGAATGACGAGTGCTGGTTCGATGAAGTAGCTGAACTGGTGCCCGAAGTTTTATGCGATATTTCTGATCTAACGGTCAGCGTCTCTTTGAAATCCTAACTAGTTCGATTAAAATGTACGATCTCTCAAAGAAGGCGATTTTGCGCCGGCGGGCGGAATCGGGTGGAAGCGGCTTCGCCGTTAGTCGACATTTGATTAAATTTGATGGAGAGGGAAGAAGTAAAGGATGGCGTACGCGTACACATTGGAAATTTGTTGAAGAATTTTAAACTGGGATCTAATCAGATGGAATTGACTGGCCCATGGACTGCAAGGGCAGATTCGTAATTTTATTTATCTATAAATATCTGAGACAACGTATTTAAAGAAGCGAAATTTTTAAAAGGAACAGTCATGCCGTATTATAATGGAAAAGCAACATGACAAAGATCTTGAAGGGATCAGAATCTCAAAATTATATTCCGATTTCACATAAAAGGCAAAATGAAAATTTGTTTTCACATAAAACTGAAATTATTTTAACATTTTCTGATAGAAATGCATTTTCTTTTCGGTTTTATTATAAAATAGAGTTTAACTTCACCTTTTATATAAGGGGTGCAAACGAGAAGCAAACTCACGAGTCTGTTCGAACTCGACTCGTTATCAAGCTCTTGAATTGAGCTTATCGAGTTTCAAACTTGACCACAAGCTCAAGCAGATTTTCGAGCTTGTTGAATTATCGAGCTCTAGTTCAATTGAGATAAAGCTCGACTTGATTACTTGTGGAACGACTCGATTGCGGAAGGTAGAAGAGTGGAAACATGGGCGCAGAAATGGGAGCGAGAGTAGAAGCGGCAGTGCAGACTTGGTCACGTAGAAACGCAGAAGCAGGATCAGGATCAGAGCGGGAAGAGTATGCCTCACGAGCTCGCATTCATCGCGACTAGTCGAGCTCAAGCTTGACTTTGAGCCACAATCTGACGGATGACCCGAGCTCAAGTTAAGCATGACTCAAGCTCAACTTGACTCGTTTGCACCTCTATATAATATTTTTGCACCAACATAACACAACATGCATAAAGTCACATTAATATGCATGGAAGGGAGTAGGAATGATATATATGATATTAATCTGCATCAATAAGTAATAATATATATGATGTATCAACATCTATAGACATGTACCAACAACTGATATCACATTGATATTGTTTGTACTAATCCTTTATATGATTATTAATTATTGATTATTACGTTAGAATAGCTTCATAGATATAAATTGATATTTTGCTCGTATTGATTGTCACATAATCTTTTATTGTTTCAAGGAGAAGTGAAGAATGAGAGGGGTTCTAAGGATAAGGTGCTTACAAAGCATCAAACAATTGCTTGGGAGAAGTTACCAAGAAGAAGGCTTATCAAGGTAAGATGCTAGCAAAGCTTTGAGAAAGGGAAAGTTCGTGGGAGGTGTATGTGGAACTAGCTATCGATCAACTAAAGAATCTCTAAAGAAGGAGAAAACTTATCTAGTGAGGGACCACTAGAATTCTTGTAGGTATAGACATATATTGAGGGTTACAATCACCAAATAAGGGTTTAGGTTTATCTTTAGGCAAAGATTAACTAATAAGGATGACTAAAGTGTGTTTTGACTTTTGAGTCAATAGTCTACGGCTTGACTTAAGAAAAACATTCTACTTCGTTAAAGGAGACTGCAACTTAACTAGAACAATCTAAGGCTGGAACGATTGGATTGAAACTGCAACTCTATATTCATGTCATCTAAATGCATGATTTTAAATTAGGAGATCTTGAATGTTGAAAGAAGTGCTTATCACACGGCAATCCCATAAATTAGGCTAATATGAAAACAACAAATCTTTGATTAGCTTAGTGAGACACTATCCTTAAATTAATTAGAGAGGACCATTCCATTCATATATTATTAGATAGCGCATAATTGCAAAGAAAAATGTTTGAGTTGTGCTCTTAAAGACTTTGATTTTGACTTATGTATTTAATTTAATGCATATTTGATAAAGTTAACTATATGATTGTGGAATCAATTCTTATTAACTCTACACCCTAAAATTTATTTAAAAAAAAAAAATATTTATTTCAAAATATATGGAGTATTGTCAAATTTATTTTAAAATAAAGACATTTTATTTCAAAATTTTTAATATGGAAATTTATTTCTTTTTCTTTTTGTTTTAGCCGTTGAAGGGCTTTCCACGTGCATGTAGTTTAGGAGGGGCTTTAACTATGCTTTAAAAGCATCTAATCTGTTATTACTGTCGAACAATGTGGATAAGGTTTATCTTTGTTACGACAGAGATAGACAGCTCTTCAAATGGACAAGCACTATAGATAATATGGTAAGAATCAACAATCATTAAAGGCAAGGATAGGTTGTTCTTGTGGCCCGCATCAACGAACAATTATTACGTCCTCCGACCGGATGCAGAGGAACGTCCGGTCGGAGGACAAATCCCGCCAAAAAATGAGTTGTACCGAGCAATACCAAACAATAACGAGGAATACCATCATTTGAAGACCCAATACCGAGTTATACCGAGCTAAATCAAGAAATATCGAGTTAAACAAAAGTTGTACCGAATTTTTCCTAGAAAAACTCAGTACAACTCGGTATTTCTCGGTACAGCTCGGTATTGGTCTTCAAAGAGCGGTATTTCTCGTTAATATCAAATAATACCTAGTTGTACCAAACAAATACTGAGTTTTTTGGCGAGATTTTGCCTCCAACCGGACGTTCCTCTACGTCCTTACACCGGACGTAATAAAAGTTCCGCATCAACAGGCATAGGCATATGAGAAACTGTGATGGGCAATCGCCAATGACCAACACTAAAATAGATAAATTAAAAGATATAAATAATAAATAAAAAAAAATCAATGTAAGAAAATGTATAAATAGTTTTAAATAGAATATTATTGCCATCACATATTTCATTATAGTTTGATTGTGAAGAATTTTACAATGAGGCAAAAATGATCTTCGCACTGAGAAAAATTTTTTGAAGGATGAAAAAAATTTTAAGGGATAAAACCTATACAGTTCATATTAAGTCTCTTGGTTAAAAGCTCAGACCTCTAATAAAGGAGTCTTAAATTTAAGACTTGTATCAACGACATGCTTAGACTTCTAATACCCTGTGTATGCTTTTGCTTATGAAATTATTATTGTTGATAAGATTAGAGAGAGTCAAAGATAAACTTGAATTATGGATGTCAACTTTAGAGTCTAAAAGCTTTCATTTGTGTAAATAGAAAATTGAATATATGATGTTTAATTCCAATACTAATAGATCTAGGTGGGAGGATTGTGATTTTAGGTGAACAAGCATTAATAAGAGTACACGTTTTTGATATCTTGGATCTATTGTTCATAGTGATGGTGAATTAGTGGGGATATTATAAGTAGAATTCAAGCTGGATGACTGAAGTGGAGGAATGCATCGGATTCTTTTATGTGATAGAAAAGTCTCACTCAAACTTAAAGAGTAAATTCTATAAGATGATGGTTAGATCTACAATGCTTTACAGTGCATAATGTTAACCATTAAAAGAGAAGCATAATATTAAGTTAAGTGTTGTATAGATGAGAATACTGCGGGAGTCATCTTTTTTCAAGTTTGTCCGGACAATGTGGAGATCGTCTGGGACGATCAGTTCAAAAGCTGGTGGCAAAGAGGTTCGTTTCGTACTTACGAAATTTCTCTAGAGCCCATCGTACTGTGAAAATAATTAAATTTCGTCTGAATGAATTTTGTCCAGAGGCGATCGTCCCAGGACGATCAGGAAAATCGTCCTGTACGATCCGACTTTATAAATATCCAAACAGATATTTTTGAAGAAAGAGAAAAATGAGGGAAAAATGAATAAAAGTGAATTTTGGACGACTTCGGTCCGTTTTCGTCCGTCGTCGTAGTTTTAAAAGTTGATCGACTCGAGGTAAGGCACATTATGCCTTTCTCAATTTTCAGAAATGTGGATTTTGACGCTTTTCTGTTTCAAAATTCCGTTTCCGTTAGCAAAAATTTGGTATTATTTCGTACTGATAAGTATTTCACCGTGTAACTTTTGGTATGTTTCTGAGATGATGTTTTTGCACGTTTTGAGTATTTTCTGAAAGATTTTCACCGGACATTTTGAATTCTACGAAGCTTTAATCGAATAACGAATTATCTGGATTTTGAAAATATTTGCTTCAGTACAATGAAAGTCTTGAAATGGTGTTTTACACTATCTGTGATAATTTGGTAATTTTCTGAAACTGTGATTTGATATGTGGAAATTTCTGTAGACTGTAGTTATGCCGCTGACGATTTTCCTAAAGTAATCCAATTTTTTTGAATTAGAATGAATTGATGTGTTTTAATGATGAGAAGGGAATTATAAGGGGCCAGAATCTTTTGCGATTCTGTCAGGATCCGGGAATCTGAAAATAAGTTCTGATCTGATAATTATGTATAGCTGATATATTATGGTGCTGTAAGCACAAAGGAGGCATAAGGGGCCAGAATTATTTGAGATTATGCCTGTGTCTGGGAAGGGAGGCATAAGGGGCCAGAATCCGTTAAGATTTTGTCAGGGTCCGGGAATCTGATATCTAATATGTGATATGTTATCTTATCTGCTTTGACTATGTGCTTTACGATTTGTACGATTCTGATTTGAAATCTGATTTGAATTATTCTGTTATATGAAATGAATTCAATTCTTTTGTATCAGTTGTTTGATTTCTATTTGATTAACTGTTTTATACGAGTATCTGTATTCTGTCTGATTATATGATTTTCTATATGATTATCTGAATTCTATACGGCTACTATTCTGATGTATTTTTGAATGTGAGTTTCTGGAGATTTTGATTGGCTAGTGTTAGCTCATTCTTGTTATCTACGTGATTTTCATGTTCTGGGAAAGGTAAGGAGATCATGGACTAGCCGTTCAGTGTCTGATCTAAGATTAGGTATTTTTGTACTTTTTTATTTTTGTACAGTCATGACTCTTCTGTTCTGTTGGTAGCCATGCACTATAATGTACATGATTATTTTGAAGAAAGAAAGAAAAAAATCATGGATAAACTTTTCTGTATATTTGGATGTTTATAGTAGCTCTATGTTTTCTATATGTATGCTGATTGGAAGAAAGTCTGAAAGCAAATTCCAAAGCTAGATCCTTGATTCATTCGTCGCGACTCGACGTTATGGGATTCGTTCCGGTCGGGTTGGGTCGTGATAATACTCAAGTGGATGAGTGACTTTACTCTTAGAGACATGATACGAAATGAGTATATATATACATGAAAAGGTTGGAGTAGCTTCAGTGGAAGATAAGGTTAGAGAGTTCATCTTAGATGGTTTTGTTATATAAAACGACGGCTTTCCGTTGACCCGATTATGAAAGTAGATGTATTAAATTTGACTAAGTTAAGAAAGGGGGGATAGACTTAAAAAGACTTGGTTAAAAATTATTAGAAATAATATTCTTTTATTAGAAAATGAGAATTTAACGAAAAAAAAAAGATTCATTTAGCCAACTCCACAAAAGTGGGATAAAAATTTGTTGTTGTTGCTGTTACTCCATGTAGCTCACCTTGATCTATTGGTTGAGAGCTTTGACAACCAACTAAAAGGTTTTGAGTTTGAATTTCACATATGTTAACATATGTGTATAAATTTGCCTTAATTAGCCTAAATGTTCAAAAAGTAATCATTTAGTCCTAAGTTTTCTGATAAATTTTAAAAGTTCAGCTCTTCTAAAATTATTCAAAAATAGAAAGAAGAACCTCATATAGCTCATTATCCGCGAAATAAAGGCCAGAAAGCAGTTCTTCAGGATGCAACTTTAAAAGATTCTGCTAGTAAGGTACAAAAGAAACCCCTACTAATATAATTGCTTTTAAAAGTAGCCCTTCTGCTTGGATTTTAAAGAATTATATGTAACAAGGATAATATTTCTAAACTCAACTGCTAAGAAAAATTTTATTAGCATTTTTATAAACTAAAAAATAGTTTAATTTGCTTCGTTTAAGGTTCTATATATTTCCCTATTATTTGCTACAATGCACCTGGCAAATCTATATGTTCTAAGAGATTTGATGGCTGCTTCTACAAGAAAGATGGGCATTGAAGGCTTTTATTTTGATTGAATTGCAATAAGCTTAAGTGTTTGAATGTTAAGAAACTGATAAGCACTGCCTGAATATTGATGCGGTTGAATACTTTAAAAAACAAAAGGTTCGTACCTTTTTATAGTATATGTTGAACTTCGTTGCGGTGTCCTGCATAAAGACGATACAAAGAAGTATGGAGAATAATAATAAAGTGTTAGAGAAATAGTGAATTCATTCCGTCCATTATTGTAGCCAATACTAAGTTAAATACATTAGGAGCTCTGCTATAGAAGCAGAGGCGTTTACAAAATAAAGGCCCAGATGTTTTTGTTAATCAGCAACGAAGAGGATTGAACAGAAAAGTTGGAGCTGGCAGCAGCAGAGAAAATGGCAAAATATATTGAGAGTTAGTGCTGATTAAATTGAAATCTTTGCTCAAACTGCAAAAAATGATCAATTTTACAGTTCTTTTATCATTTGCAGCTAATAAGAATTTGAAGGCATAATAATTCGATATGAATATGTCTTCTAAATAACTCATTTAGATGAAGAAATATATATGGAGTTCCCATCAGAATTTAACTCATAGAATTAAAACATAATTTAACTCAAATAGAGAATTAATACAATTTAAAAAAATATATAGCCATAAGATTTTTTTATATATATAAATTTTATCTTTATATGCCTTAGAGTACACCTTGATAGATTTTTTTTAGATAAAATACTTTGCCAACGTAAGAACAGGGATGATATGTTTGTATTTTATGATACGGGCTCAGATACTTTTAAATACTTACAGAAGGCAGAAAATTTTTGTTTTTATTCAATTACATATTTAAATTCAAAAATGTTCAAACTTATTTAAGATGCTTTGATTTTAAAATTCAATCGATGTTTGATCCGAAACAAATATTCTAAAATATAAAAAAAATACAAACAATAGATATAAAGACAACTTTTATATATAAAAAAAGAAGCCGTACAATTCAGTATTTTTGCTACTTCCCTAACTAACCGATCCACCCACATATATATATATATATATATATATATATATATATATATATATATATATATATATATATATATATATATATATATATATATATATATATATATATATATATATATATAACACAATTAGAAACTGGTTACTTTAAACCCTAATGGAATATCTTTTTTTTTTTAATTTAAAGTCATCGAGTTATGTACATAAAAACCATTATCCTCAAATCCAATCTTGCAAACCATTATTAGTCATCGAGGTATGTACGTGATAATTCGTGATTATCGAGTCATATATATTATTAGTCATCGGGAATGTACGTGAAAACCATTATCCTCCATAGTTAATCAAATATATGATCCAATCTTCTCTTCAATTGATCTTCTTGAGTAGAATATTAAGGCCTATGATTATTTTGTCCTATTGGATAGTGCGATTATACTATTTGCATTCTGACCCCGCTAGTAGCATCCTTTCAGAGACCCACAATATATTTAGATGCCCCTCAAATGAGTCAAATCCACTATTGTAATGAATTCGTGGGTTGCACTAGTTAAACCCAATACTTATATGTAATGAATTTTCAAGCTATTATAAAATTTGAAATCAAAGGCTGAATGGTTCTTATCTTTTGGGATGTGATTTAAATTTAGATTAAGGTAATCCAATGCCTCAGTTACGAAAAATCTATAAATAGTTGCTCTTGGGGATGTAATTTTCATCATTTGGCTTAATAAAAATATCCTTTTCAATTTTCAATATTGTAACTACAAGTTGGATGTGTGACTCCTTTAAAAGCAGTACATGAACTACACATTAGAGCTAGATTTTGGACTCTAATCATTCTTCATCTCTTATAACACATAAACCATCTTAACACACTTTTAATTGCTTCCTAAACTTTGCATTAAGCACATATTTTAAAAATGAAAATGATCCCTTCAAGAATTAATAGCAAATGTAAAAATATGAAATATGCTAGACTAGTAATTCAGTATATTTTGGTTGAGCCAAAATAATTTCCCAACGCCTTACATCAATTTTTCGATATTGATAAAACTTCTACACTCCAACAATCTTTTATTTGTCAACCTAAAAGAAACATAAAGATCTAGGTAAACAACTTAATGCATACCTGAACTAGCAAGCAAATGGTGTTTTAGAACATGATTAGATGCCTCCAAAATCTATCCTCCTTGCTCCTCATCCTCATCCTCATCCCCTCTTTTCCTACATCAAGAGCATGAAATGAACTCCTTTTACTGGTTTCCCCCTTTGATATTATCTTTAGTCATTTCCTTGCATGAAAACCTTCATATTAACTTAGTATTACAGACTTCCACATGTTTATGACACTTCACCTTTGCTTAAGTGAGCATGAATAAGCTAGCTTACCATTCATGTTAGTACCCATGCTTCGTAGGTTTAACTTTTTGTAAATGAGTAAGGCTTCATTTGGGACGACTTTTTTACTGCTATTTAAGCAGTTTTCTAGTAAAAAATTAAAAGTTTTATACTAAAAAGCTCCTTTAAGAAACTGTAAGAAAGCCGTCCCAAACGAAGTCTAAATCTTTATCCTTATGAATTAATATGTAAATGGTGATATTGCTGGTGTGCATCTGAGAGTACATGAGTACATAAAAGCATGCAAAAATGAACATGTCTACGATGACTATGCAAGCATACATGCATGGATATAAGGATGAAGAAGTATTCATTTCAAGATTACCAAAAGGTGATTACATCATCGTGGAGGGAATGCTAGATCCTTCAATTGCTGGGGGTCTACTTTTGATGGCGCATGTGTCAATGCACATTGAGAGGTTGCAGTCTTTGGAAAAGCTATTACTTCTCTGATTGAACTTGCACCAGCCATAAGCATCACTAACCTGTCCAAACCATATGCAATCCCCCCTGTAGAACGATGCAAGAAAAGCAAATGTTAAAACTAGAAATAATACTATGCTAGGTGACAAATAGGACAGAGTATCATTTGTTTTGGAACTTAAATCACAAGTAGAACTTGAAATTTTGAAGCAAAAACAAGAGAAAAATCAACAGTAAAATGTGCATTTATTGCCATTTGATGACTATGTTTTCAGAGTTTATAATGGAAAGTAGTGATAAACTTTGACAATTGAAAGTTTTCTAAGGTCAAATTAATATTAATACTTGATATTTGTTTGATATTTTATGACCTAAACTTCAAAACTCTAAGAAAGTCATCTAAAATCATCACGCTATATTTTTTTTTATTCAACAACATTTTCAATTTTCAAACTCACAGGCAACGAGGTTTCTCCCCTCATCTAAATACCATTAAGAGCTTTCCTGAATCACATTGTCATATTATCATGCCAAAAATCGCATACCATGAGGAGGTGCTCCCTGATCTAGAGTTTGCAAGAAGTAACCAAATTTCTCTTCGGCCTGCACGTATTTACATTATCAAGTGAGGTTCAATTGATAATAATTAGAGATACATAAATAAAATCACTAAAAAAACTAAAGGCATCAAATTTTTAGAGGGGTAAGATTTGTTAAAATGTGAGAATAAACACATGATAGTCATAATATGAAAAGAGACATGCCCGTGAATTTAACATAACAAAACCATTGTGCTCTTTCGCTATTGGTTACACACGTAAACACAATTCACAGCAAATGAACATTAGCTCCAAAGAAGATAGTAAGAGAAACAAAGTAGAAAACAGATAATATTTTAAAATAAAAACAAATATTAAAATTTATTCAACTCTGGCCTTATATAAAGGGATAAACAAACATTTTAAGTGTGGATAAATTTTTTTTTCATAATCATATTTTTTGTCATACTATACTCAAATGGCAAATAAACACCGACATAAAGTTAGCATGATTTGGCTATGCAATTTAAAAGCCTATATGCTATAAAAGTATGCTTTAAAATAGCAATACAGGTTATATTTTTTCATATTTTTTGTCCTATTAATCAACAGACCGAAAATTAGGACAAGCTTTATAAAATTTTACAATGATTTGGCTATGCAATGAGCCCATAAAGTTAGCATGTGAATAGGTCATGATTGTCAGATAATTTTCTCATTAAATTTGTGGTGTAAGAATAGCCAGAATAAATAAATCACACACAAACTAGCCTTATTCCAACTTTTTGAGGTTGGCTTCACGAGTCCTGAAAGAGTGCTACAATGCTCCCCAAAAAAATCCAGACAAAAAAGAAACGAGGATCTACTTTGCCAAGGTGGTCCAATAAAAAGCGGAAGATAGTGCAATACACTTTTGCACACTTTTACTTTGTGATTCAGCCACCTAAGAAAAGTAGAAACCAATTTAGATTTTTGTGTCGTTTTCTTGGGATATATATGCACTACTCTTTGACTAATTTTATTTTTACAGCTATTATTTTATAGTTTCTTAAAATCACATTGTTTATTGTCATCTACAACAGGAAAACTACTCAAAATTTTAAAAACTTTCATTAAATTTAAGCATTTATCATGTTTGTGAAAAAAAAAAACAAGGATGATCAGATGAAATATGGAATCCCTCTTAATGGTTCTATTTTATCACGTATTTCACTACCTAAAATAATCATAAACACTCTAAATATCATCAGCAATATCCTAACCATTTAAAAGCCAGTATGCTTTAAAATTGCAACTATCTTCTCATTCAACCAAGTCATCCATTCAAAAAATTTTAATGCATATATTTAATGATCAAACAATCTTAGAAAGCTCTTTAAATCATGCATGCCCATATCTAACTCAATAGTGCATTACATATAGCATCTAAATTTAAATGAAAACACAAAACTTTAGACACCAGAACTAGCCAGAAAATTGGCAATCCTAGGTAATCTATCAATAATAATCAAGTAAATGCCTAAAAAAATTTTGTATTAAGAATGGCAGAAACAAAAAATGTTCCTCTGTTCTCTTGCTTATGCATCTAGAATAATCAAACAAATTTTAATCAGCGCGCTGATCAAACCCATAGCTTTCTGATGTAGGCAAAGGGGGATCAAAACAAGTTGGGTGTTTTTTTTGTGAGCTTTAATTTCATCTACTAAAAATCAGCTCATAAATGCTTTCTAACTACTTAATTCAGCTCATAAATTATCTTTAATTGGTTTATTCCCCTTTTCTTTTGTCTCTTTGGTTTCTTCCCTTTGCCTTTTCGGTTTCTATTGGTTGTTGGTGTTCCCCTGGTTCTTCCTCTCGATTTTTCCTTGCTGGTTAGTTTCCCATGTCTTGCCCCTTTGTCTCCTGTGCTGGCTTTTCGGGTCCCTTGCTAGCTGATTTCCAGTGGCTGTTTGGCGGGGAATTCGGTGGCCTCTTCCCTGTTTTCTGTGCAATTTTTCTGCTGCAGTTTTTGCTGTCTCGTGCAGAATTTCTGCTGGCTGTTTGGGAATGTATTTGGCTGATTTTTAGGGACCTTTCAGCTGCTGTCTTTTGGCCTTCTATTTGGTGACTTTTGGTCTTCTATATTCCATAATATAGTGGCTGTTTAGCTTTTTTCTTTTCTTATAAATAGGAGATGTTTTGTATGTTTAAAGGATGTTATGTGAGTTATTTTTGGGTAACCTAAACCTGCGGGTTTCGTCGTGGAAAAGCTCGAGAGCTTGTTCCATTCCTCCCTTCTCCTAGGAAAGCTTGCGAGCTTGTCCTCCTCCTTCGTCTCGGCTTCTATCCTCTTCTTCTATCCGCAAGTTCGACTCCACTTCTATCCTTCTTCTCAAAGCAAAGCAATTTTAGGTGTTTAAGTTGTCTTTATGTCATCAAAGTTTGTAAGTGTCTTGTAAGCGTCTTTTATAATATTAAAGTTTGTTTTTGTTGTAATTTGTCTATTTTGGAGCAATCTTTATAATTTTTATTACCTAGGAAAGTCTTTCATTTGCTTGCAAAAATTTGAGACCCTTCCCAAATTTTTGCTCGCATCAATTTGGTATCAGAGCGTGCTTTGTCGAGTGAGTCTTGGTGTGTCATGATAGTTGTGTGAGAGTCTTGCTTTGTGTCTTCCAAAGTAGTTTATTTCATGTTTGTCTTCTTGTGTTCATAAAAAATGAAAAAACAAAATGAAGATGAGCCAGAGATCGAAGAATGCAATCCAGAAAATCTTGGAGACTCAAAACCAATGGACAGGTGGATTCCAACAGTAGATGATTCAACGAATCCACTACAAAATGAACTTTACAAGATACAGAGATGGATGAGCTTATGCGATGAGAAATTCGAGAAAAGGAAGAAATTTCTGCAAGCCCAATTCAAGCAAGAGCGAGATGAAATCCTGAAGAAGTATGCGACAAAGATTCAAGAGCTTGAAGCGCCTTCATTGCCTCCTCAGAAGAAATCTAAAGACAATTCATCGGGAGATGACCTCTTTCAATCGGAGGAGAATCTGATGTAGGCAAAGGGGGGTCAAAACAAGTTGGGTGTTTTTTTTTTTTTTTTTGTGAGCTTTAATTTCATCTACTAAAAATCAGCTCATAAATGCTTTCCCGCTACTTAATTCAACTCAAAAATTATCTTTATTTGGTTCATTCCCCTTTTCTTTTGTCTCTTTGATTTCTTCCCTTTGCCTTTTCGGTTTTTGTTGGCTGTTGGTGTTCCCCTGGTTCTTCCTCTCGGTTTTTCCTTGCTGGTTGGTTTCCCGTGCCTTGCCCCTTTGTCTCCTGTGCTGGCTTTTCGAGTCCCTTGCTGGCTGATTTCTTATATCTGTTTGGAGGGGAATTCGGTGGCCTCTTCCCTGCTTTCTGTGCAGTTTTCCTGATGCAGTTTTTGGCCGTCTTTTGGCCTTCTTCTTGGTCTTTTAATTAAGATATTAAATGTGTTTTAGGTGGTTGTTTGGCTGCTCTTTTCTTCTATAAATAGGAGGTGTATTGGGATGTTAAAAGGATGGTGAAAAATATGATTTATGGAGATAAAACCTGAAGGTTTTTGGAAAAGCTTGAGAGCTTGTTCCACTTCTTCTTCTTCTACTTCTTGGGAAGGCTTGCGAGCTTCTCCTATCTTCGTCTTGGACTTCTTGCCTCCTTCTTCTCTCCGCAAGTATCATTCCACTTGTATCTTTCTTGTCTCAAGGCAAAGCTTCTTTAGGTCAATGGATGAATGCAACTTTAGGTGCATTGTTTGAGTCGTTTGTAAGTGTCAAAGTTTGTAAGTCTTATTATAATATAAAAGTGAAGTTGTATTTTGTCTATTTCGTGTAATTTCTTTATCCTAGTAAGGTATTGTTTTTCTAGCAAAAAAATTAGGGGTCTCTAATTTTTTTGCTTACATCACTTTCAGTCTATGAAATGTACAAACTATAAAATAAAATGTTTCAATCAAAATAAATAGCATAAAAATTGATTGATAGAAATCAATGTTTCTCCCAATTTTCTTCCTTCTAAGTTTTAGAATCACACGATCAACTTCTTGTCAAGGGCTTATACTTGCAGGTGTGTTAATGAAAGATATTAATTACAAATAAAAAAATTAGCCAATGGAATCATAGAATGTTATACATTCATGAGAAAAACTATTGAGTTCATACAAATAAATTTGAGGCATGTACAGTCAAATAAAAAGCATGCATAGTGCATCAATTCCTCTTTGCATGGCGATGGAATTAAGAAACTAGCAATTTTCAAAAGCCGGTGCAAGTAAAAAAATAGTATAGAAATGTAAGTAGATATGGGCATGAATTAGTAGAAGATGTTAAACTTGTTTTAAGAAAAAACAATAGAACAGTAATCAAACAAAATGGCATTTCTTAAGATAAACACTTACACTTTCCTTAGGTTAAGATTTTACCTGCCTAGGTGAAATGCCAATAGTTTCAAATACTTTCTCTTGAACCTTACGTTTGTAAATTCTCAAACTGCCCCCACCAATCTATTGCATAAACATATGAAAAGACTTCATTAGTCTGATACCATCTTCTGCGTATAAGATATAGCTGCGGATACGGAGAAATCTAGACAAGAGCTCCAACCATGTAAGAAAGAAACATAGCCTACCAAGGACAGACATTCATAGGCGCATTGATTTTTGTGCAGATGAAAGCACACAAATTTGCATGAATGTGAGTCGGTAAGACAAAGAAAAAGATTAGAGAAGCTATCATAACTTAAAATTAACTGATTGAATGGCTAAAATTCAAGACTACATAAAAAAATATAAAAAAGGTTTCCCTTGCTAATATGTGCCTTCATGGCCATGCCAATTATTTACCAGTCAAATCAACCTTATTGTTATGTTTGAATAAAGATATCAAGCATACATATTTTACTAACATCAATAATTTTAAATATAAAAAATTGCATCCAGTTAATTACACTGTTAAACTTACCAAAGATTCACATTACATTCTATGCCAGAGAGAGTGAAGAAGAACTGTTATTCTTCATCTTCTTTTCTTTTTTTTAACTGTTATTCTTCATCATATTGTTATCATCATTAGAGAGTAGGGTAAAGCATTACCTCCTATTTTGTTCAGAAAATATTTCAAAAAATACTGCAGAAAAATGAGAACAAGCAACCTTTCAATACAGAAGATAATCATATCAAACTCTAAGGACTTAAAAAAGTGCAAATGTTAATGCCTTTGGAAGTACTAAAATAGGTGGGGTAATATATAAAAATACTGATAGTTTGGAGAACGAAAGAGAACAAGAGGGATACCTCAATTCCATTGTAGACCATGTCGTAGGCTAAAGCGCGAGCTGAAGGAAGGTCATCCATGTCTTCAGGATTTGGGGCAGTAAATGGGTGGTGAAGAGCCTGTGCGTCAAAGAAGTATAAATTATAAAAATAGAAAGGTAAAAACTTGGGCTTAAAGGAAGGTTCAATTCCATTTCAGATGATGAAGGACCCGATAAATCTAGTTTAACTCTCGGCTCCAAGCAAACAGTGGAAGAGGCTGAAACAGGCCAGTAGAAATTATAACCTTATGATCAAGTCTCTACTATGTGCAAATCCAACATCCCACTCGTCAACCCACCATTCCTGAAACTATGAAGTTGATAGATTAGCCTCTCTACCAGCAAATCAACCAAGTATTCCCAACTGCTACATCTCCATACATCAGCAAGATCACCATATCAACCACCATCAAGCCTTCACCATTTCTCTGCTCTCACCATCTCTTTTGCGTCTCTACCTGCAGTCTCATCATATCTTTCTCTATCTCTATTTCCCTCTCATCTATAGAATCCCGCTGAAGCTCTTCCAAGATCACCTGATCCCACTTATCAATCTCCATCAATATCTCTCTCTATTTTCTCTCTCTCTAAGTTCCCTTCAATCTCTCCATTTCTCATTTTCATTTCACAACTTCACCCACCCCCCAAAAAAGCACCAAGAAACCAATCTAATTAAGCCGAATGTAAACAGTTCATAATGAATTGGCCCAAGAGCATTTTAGGAATGGTTTGCTTTAAAACGGAGAACTAAATGCTGTCTCAGCCTTTAATTTGGACCATACAACCCAACTAAATGGTTGAGTTCCAACTATAAAATATATAGTAATTAAATGAACACTATAATCATCATCTGTCAAATCAAACCTATTTGGGGTAAGACCATCTTCTGTTACATTATTGTTGAGGGCTAAATGGGGCATTAATCTAGTTTTTGAAAGTTTATTGCAGAATTTTAGCAATTTATTTTTGAGAACAATGCTTTCTAGTCCAATTCACCAAGTCTGAAAGAGATGCAATGGCAGCTTTGTAATTTTGAAGCACAATGCGGGCTATGGTGAGAGAATCAGATAGTTTGAAACATGCAAAGTATGACAGAACAAGAACTTCTATTTTTATCTAACCCATTGCCTTCCTATTTCTACCACATTAATTCTATATAATCGCCCCTATGTAGGCTCCGAAAATTTGCGCCCCGGCCTATCCGTGCCCCTTTTGTTGACGGGCAAAGTTAAAAAAAAAAAGGTTCCGGGGTGAATTTTCAAAAGGCAGATTGGATTTTTAGATAAGACACTATCCAGAGAATCCACCCTCATTTGACAAGGACTTTATTATCTGAGTTCTGGTTTCCTATAGGCGCAAGCCTCTATAGTGAATTACCCCTCCCAATAACAAAAGATAACTTTCGATTAAGGTTAGTTGTTGAACAAATACTTAGTATCCAACATATAGTAGCAGCAACTTTAGGATTTTAAAATTGGAATTGAGAATTTTTTTTTAAGATTTAAATTTATCACCGTACGCTTAAAACGGGTAATGGTGGAATGATGATGGGCCTGATTAAGATCACATGGTTCCATCGTCCTGGGCTATCATGATCACTAGTCTACCTAATCATACAAGATAGTCAACCCAATCTGAGAGAAGGAAACCTTGTCGGCAGTCATGGGTTTCTCACAGATTTTTATTGGGACAATTTTGCTCATTTTCAACAAGATATAATGCCTTTTGTACTTGACCAATTATTGAAACATAATTTTATTATTTTCCTCCATTTCAAAAATTATAGAAAGAAAATGAAGTAAGAAAAGTAAAACTTCATATGTACTCGAGTAGTGATTAACGAACCTTAATGCATTGAGC
>CM028356.1:18417874-18468863 GCA_016618105.1 Dendrobium huoshanense
TGGGGAGTGTGAATCAACAAATGGGAGATTTCAAAAGGAAGCTATGATGCATCGACACTCTTCCCGAGGGAGGTATGTAGTGTCCAACATATGTTATATTTGGCTTGGGCATATTTTGGACACAACAATGACGTGTTAATTTAAAGACACTAAACATTTATATTTTCTTAAGAAATCCCCCCCCCCCCCCCCCCCCCCCCCCCCTGTCGCATTCCTTTAACATTGTAATAAGTGTGTCTAGAGTTTTACTTTGAATGCTTGACAACAACATCTGACGGCATCTCATGTATATCTAATGATGCTTGATGGCTGGTCGAAGACTTTGTTCGATATGACTTGAAAAATCACTCCCCGCTTCACCGTCGTCGTCGTTCCATCGCTGTCTCAACTTAGATGGAGAACGCCCTATCGACAATGCTGTTGTTTTCCCTCTTGATGCTAAAGTTTGCAATTATGATTTTGAATTAAGGACACCTTTCTCTCAAAATCTATAGTACATCAATGGCAAGAGACATTTCTACTCATATGAGGAACTTCTTGTTTTTGTTTTCATATTTAAAATAGTGTTTGGGACATTTCTACCAATATGATATTTTGATTGAAAATTTAGTCCAATTCATTATTTTAAGATATAAAAATTATAATGCTATGTCCATTGTTCATGCTGTAATCATGTTATATATTTTCAATTATTGATGTATCCCATGTCTATATCATGACGTGTTTGTATTGCCGTGTCTCTTCTATTCCTCCTAGAATGGAAGTTAGCCAAGGAGCGAGAAGGTGTAGTCGATAGGGTGATGAGATAGTCATTGGAAATATGTTGACTAGATAGAGGGTGAAGTAATGAGACGAGCGTTAGCAAGTGCAATGTGCAGAGAGGCAAAGGTTGTCTACCGTGGAGCCGCTTACAAGGAAGTTTCTCACAAGAAGTTGGTTGTTAAAATTAGGTGCTTATATTAGAAAGATTTTATTTAATGATGTCAGACAGACTTGAATCACTCGAATGACCTTGAACAAAGTAGAGACTAATATTGAGTGACTTCAAAATGGAGGCGAACAATTACTATCATTTCTTTTGCTATCCGCATAATCTCTTGTTAGTTTACACTTGTGATTGAGGATTTATCAAGTTTGCAAACAAATTATTTTCCCTTTCGGTGCAAGTTTAGATCATTGTGTTGTTTTAATTAATTCTCAAATTTCTTTCAAAATTTTAGATTTTGGTGTCTTTTAAATTATTGTTTGGAGCAAATTAGACGTGTTCTTTCATTTTGCATCAATTGAGATTAATTTTCTATCAAAAATAGTGGAGAATCTATAAATTGTAATTATTTTTGCATTCCATTCTAGTTATGCATTAGTGAATTAGAACCTAAAACATCCTAGCATCCGATATCAATTGTACTCTAAATGTTTCAAGCGGCTGGAAATCAATATGCAAATATATATTTTGACTGCTCTTAGCTTAATATTATAAAATGAAACGTTGCAAACTTTCCATTATAAACGTGTCTCATAAAGATTGGGACTGTTTTAGCTATTATGTTTTTCTATGGCTTACTGAAAAACTATAGGGTCAAGAGTAACGTGTATATTGGCCTATCCATTGTTGCTGGTCTAATGTCAAACTTCAAATTTCGTCATGGACATTGTCATTGATTATCATCTCTATCATTTGATTTGTATCATCTGGTGTTTTTTTAAGTTAAATATTACAATTTTCTGAATTTAAATCACATTTGGAGGCTGTATTTGAGAGTATTGTCCTTTCGTGTTGTTTGCTAATAATTAAAATCGTACACAAGATTTATTTGTTATGGCCGTGTAATTGTTGTGCTCACAGTTTTAATTTTAAAACAGGTTTTTGCTGTTAAGAGTGTTCTTCAGAAGCCAATTAGTTTAATACAAGGTCCTCCTGGAACTGGAAAAACAGTCACGTCTGCAGCACTTGTGTACCATATGGCTAAACAAGGCCAAGGACAGGTACGTATGGACACGTGGTTTACAGTGGTATATCCATCATTTATTGGCCTAGCTGTCTTTTTATTTTTATGCAGGTCCTCGTGTGTGCCCCAAGTAATGTGGCCGTTGACCAACTTGCTGAGAAGATTAGTTCAACCGGATTAAAGGTATTATGCATTATTTTTATGAGTAGTAATTCTACTTTGATGTAGAAAAATTTCTAGCAGTGGATGATGTATAATGTAAAGTATCAGGGGCAGTTGACCTTGGTATATTTCATAGTTATGATGCATTTAATACATAGATAGGTTGATGTAAAGTTTATTTTCGTCTATTATAATATGCCATAACATAAGTAGACCACGTTTTTGAATTTTTTTTTTAATAAATTGGAACTGTTCAATGTAGCCAAAGTTTTATTCAAAATTTTAGGTAAAAATGTTGCAGATGAGAATATGCAAGAAGCAAGATCTTATGTTGATAGCATGTTATTCAATTGATAGAATGTTATTGAAATAATAAAATTTTAGTTCATTGCATGTTAATTAGGTTGTTAGGCTCTGTGCTAAATCAAGAGAGGCTGTAAGTTCTCCCGTTGAGCACCTTACCCTTCATTATCAGGTAACATTAATTTGATTTGTTCTGGTACATTTATTTCTTCTGGATATGCCGACTACTAATTTCATTGGCACATTGCGCTGATCTGGTCATAATTGTATTTTTTTCAGGTGCGTCATCTGGATACATCTGAAAAGAGTGAACTTCATAAGCTTCAACAACTGAAAGATGAGCAAGGTATTCTTTGACCATTTTGAGTTTATAGGCCGTCTAATACTCAACTATAAAATTTATTTTTGTGGTAAACTGGAAAACCTAGTGCCTAGTGCATACATTGCTTCACAAATCTAGCCGGCCAATGACTAGGCCATAGTCCGTGGAGGGGAGAAGAGAATCCTTTTAACGTCTGGAAAAGCTATTCGGTTTTATTTGTTCGAGACCATTTGATTGGTTCAGGTTTGTTAGGAACTTTAAGTTGTATGATATACCTGAAGTGAATACTGGTTGGCAATGGTCAAGAGTACTTCACCATCAACGAGAAAAAGGATTTGATTGACACATCCAAATCTACAACAAATGGAAAGAAATGCAAGGAAACTAGATAAACATTAAAAAATTGTCTTTTATATTGGGTACAAAACCAACAAAAAATGGAAATAAATGCAAGGAAACTAAATAAACATTAAAATATTATCTTTATATAGGGTACAAAGCTGAATAAATTCATTTGCTAAAAATGATGAGACAGCTCGGCCATTCTGAAGACACGTGAATGGGTATAAAGTTTCATTTAGAGCACTTGAATACTAGATTCATTTAAGTGTTTGACTTATGAGCATCTGCTGAGCTAAACTTGACGGGAGCCTCCCTCAGACATGTTCTCCTCTTGTGACAACCCATGATCGAGAGTAAAAACTGTGAGATAAACTTAGTGGAAGAATTCTTTGTGCATTAAAAATTGTATTAACAATAATAGCTTAATGTGCTCTTATGAAAGGCTTTATTTGTTTCGAATGGATCACTATGGTGAGAAGTTGCTGTAAACATAGGTGACAATTTTTAAGGAAACCATATGCTTTCATGTATAAGCAAATATGACATTCACACATAGCATGTTTTATTTCTTCAAGTTGCATTCTATGAGGTATGTCAAAGTTTACCGACCCTTGACATGTTGTGTTGATTTCCGTGTTAAAAGGCTTTTTCCCTTCAATTATTTACAACAACAAATATGATATTTGTTTGGACCTGTCTGCCAACTTGAGAGTCCACTCAGTCTTTTCAGCTGAAAGTTCTTACTGCTAAAACACCATCCTTCTAGGGTTGCAAATAAACCGAGTGTTCGATGAGCTACTCGTGGCTCGGCTCGATAAGAGTTCATTTATGTTCGTTTGATAAGTTAAACAAACAAGTTTGAACACCTTTGATAGATACTCGATAGGTAAATAAACAAGCTTCAACAACCCCACATTTGGCTTGTTTATGTTCACGAACAATATCGTTTAGAGCTCGTGAACATGCTCGTTAAGAAGCTCCATAAAGAAGCTCATTATGTCATATTTAATTAAAAATAAATATTATATCTTATTTGACTAATAAGATAGTTAAATCTCTCGCTATTTAACAAATTTTAAATATATAAATTTATTGTTTGTTTTAAAATAGAAACTTAAGTAACTTATTTAACAATTTTTTTTTAAATAACCTCTCTCTCTCCCTCTATATTTCCTCCCGCCCTCTCTCTATATCTAAAGTTTCACATTTTTTTCATTCTCCCGCCCGCCCTCTCTCTCTCTCTCCTCCGTGGCATCAACACTCAACAAAACCAAAAAAAAAAAAAAAATAAACCTATGAGGTTTAGCCCCACACTGCCTTGTGATGTAGGCAGGGGGGGTCAAAACAAGTTGAGTTGAAATTTTTGTAAGTTCTATTAGAGTCAGCTCATTAATGAGCCTCTTCTTATTATTCAACTCATAAATTGTGTATTTATTACCAAAATTAGATCCATTCCCTCTCATTTACTCCCCTCTCTAAAGACTCTTTGGCTTCCCCACTCATGTCTCTTCCCCTTCTTGAGTCTCTTTGATTTCTTCCATGGAATTAAGGCCTTGGGCTGCTTGCTGTTCTCGGTTTGGGGCCTTGGGCTGCTTGTAGTTCTTGGTTTGAGGACTGGGCTGTTTGCTATTCTCGGTTTCTGCTGGCTATTGTTGTTCCCGTGGTCACTCCCTCTCGGTTTTATCCCTTGGCTGTTTTCCCGTGAAGCTCTGCCCTGTTTCCTGTGCTGGCTCTTCCGGTCTCTTGCTAGCTGGGCTTCCCGTGACTTCTGGCTGGGTTTCCCGTATTTCTTTCTCCCTGTTTTATGTGCAGTTTTATGGGATGTTATGGTATCTTTTGGCCTTTATTTCCCTAAATTTGATTGAATTTGTTTGGAGGTGCTGTGGCTATTTAGCTTCTTCATTTTGCCTATAAATTAGAGATGTTTTGAGGCTTGAAAAGGTTGGACAAAATGCAATTTTTGGATAGCAAAATCCTAGGGTTTTTGAAAAAGCTTGGCAGCTTGTTCCACTTCTTCTTCTTCTACTTCTTGGGAAGGCATGCGAGCTTCTCCGCTCTTCGTCTCGGCTTCTAATCTATTTCTTCTATCCGCAAGTGACCACCCCACCTGTATCCTTCTTCTCAAGCAAGAAAATGCAAGTTTAGGTGTCTTTATTGTGTCATTTGTAAGTGTCTAAGTTTGTAAGTCTTTTATCTTATAAAAAGTTGTATTTTGTCGTATTTTTCATATTTTGTGTATTTTCTATTGTCTAGGAAAGTCTAGCTTTTGCTTGCAAAAATTTGGGGGCTCTTCCCAAATTTTTGCTTGCATCACCTTGTGTAAAGTGTTTTTGCTATAAAAAAACATATTCATGTGGAGACCATTTGCTGGACAGTGGACGAACAGACTGGCGGGTGAGTTTTCCTGGTCCGGTCGGTAATGAGATGCTTGACTTGTTTTTAATAAAAAAAATTATTTTGTGTTTGAAGTAGGTTAGGCTCATTACCGCTTGATAAGCTTGAAGCTAAACGAGCTCAAACCGAACATGAGCCGAACTGGAACAGGGAAGTTTTAAACGAGCTCGAGCTCGAATGGCTGTTCAAGAAGCTCGACGAGCTTTGAACCGAGCTTGAGCACTGTTTTGACAAACGAGCTTGAACTCGAACAGGGTGAAGCTCGGCTTTGTTCGGTTCATTTGCAACCATAATCCTTTCCATCATCATTGCTCATTATACAATTATCCTTCTAATATTCATACATTCATAAAGAAAGGATGGAGACTAGGGGTGTAAACGAGTCGAGTCGAGCTCGAGTTAGGCAGTGTTCGAGCTTGACTCGTCGGTTAAATACTGAGCTCGAACTCGAGCTCGAGTTGAGCTCAGAAGTCGAGCTCGAACTCGACTCGTGGCATAGAAAATAGCTCGCCGAGCCACTCGATTTAAAATTTCAGCCCGTAATTTGAGTTTCCCGCTTGCCATTTGCAGTTCCCGCCTAGTTTCTCGGTCAGCGGGCCAGCGGCAGTGCAGGCGCTTGAGTGACCGCGTTGCTTTTCCCGTAATCCCATGGAAAAAATGGTGGCTTAGCTTTTTTTTTTTTTTAAAAGCATTGAAAACTGACAATGTCAGACTGCCAGCTGCAAATCCACTGGATAAAAACTTTTTTGGGAAAAATCTGGATAAAAACATCAACTTCTTTTATGTAAACATTGTAAAATGTAGCTTGAGAATATTTTATTTTATTTTTTGAAAAACTAATTTTTATCGTTATTTTTTAAGGATTTAACCTTAATAAAAATAATATTTAAATTTTAAAAACATACATTTAATAAAAATAGTAATTATTTAATTTTTAAAAAACATAAAAAATTTTCAAGCCGGCTCGCGAGCATACAAGCCGAGCCTCATTAAGCTCGAACTCGAGCTCGACTCGTGAGCTCGATAAGCTTGGCTCGCGAGCGAGCCCATAAACGAGTCGAGCTCGAGCTGGCTCGCGAGCCGGCTCGGCTCACCATCAACACACCCCTTATTGGCTTCAGAACCATTGAGAACATACCTGTATATTTTTCCTTCGCTAGTATGATAGTGTCCATATTCATACAACTTATCACAATATTACTCAAAGAGTTTGGTGATATTTTTGTTTTCTTCTTTTAAAAAGTTCATGAAGCATGTTGAGTAACCTCAACTGTTTCCTACTTTAATGAATAAATGATCTTGTTTTAAAAAAATTCAACCTTGGAGTTATTTTTTTCCTTGATCTAAAACTTTCGATAAACCATTTTTCAACTAGCTTAGATATTATAACTCTGATAATTAGCTTACTAATTTTAATGTGCAACCTAGCAAAGTAATGGTCCATATTTTTGTTTTTACGTAAAATATAAACATGTTTCTATTTTATTTGAAAATAAAAAAAAGGAAAAGAAACACAACAATGACAACTTGATGCCAAATATGGCTTGCTTTTCTTTTTTAATCATGCAGTAACGGGATCTTGTTATATTTGAATTTTCAAATTTATCAGGGTAAACTTGCTGCTTAAGATTAGCTGGTTTAATGATTTTGAGCTTTAGTTTTCCACTTATTCAATTACTTTTTTAAGCATCTTCCTTCATGACTTTCGATTTTCATTCACAACTTTTTTTTTGTATGCTGCTAAATCATATGAAAATGAATAAATGTGGTACTCTCTATCTACCTTAGTAACTTATTTATTTACATGCTCACTCATAGCTACCTACATAAATTATTATATGGTCTATTGTAATGTATGTGAATATATATATATATATATATATATATATATATAATTTGATTATGCTTTTGCATAATATATGCTCACAAATTCTTTATTTTCAATACTTATATTATAGATTTGTGCATATGTTTGTGTTACTTATCAAATAACTTTCTTGGGAGTCTTTCCCAGCTTTCATATCGCAAGAAAGTTGAGAGGTGTCAATTCTTCCCATTTAAGATCTACCACACATGCCTTATGTTTGACTGATTAAATTTTGATTTAGGTGAGTTATCGAGTAGCGATGAAAAGAAGTTTAAGGCATTGAAACGAGCCACAGAGCGGGAGATACTTCAGAGTGCAGATGTCATTTGTTGCACTTGTGTTGGTGCAGGTGATCCTCGGTTAGGAAACTTCCGGTTTCGCCAGGTAGGTTGAATAAAGGCTCTTTTACTCGTATATGCAAGACCTTTATGCATCATTTAGTTATTCTTTTGCATTATGTTTTGTTGGTTCATTTTGCTGTTTTAGGTTCTTATTGATGAATCCACCCAGGCAACAGAACCAGAATGTCTCATTCCTTTAGTTCTCGGAGTAAAGCAGGTGGACAACGGAAGAAATCATTGTTGTTATTAGACTTGCAATTTAATATGATTATTGTTATTTTTTTTATCTTTTATGTTTGTCTTATGTTTTTTTTTTAATGGTGGTGGTGGGGATTCTCTTTAAGTTTTCTTGATATATAAATGAAATTTTATTAAATTAGGTTGTTCTTGTTGGAGACCATTGCCAACTAGGCCCTGTCATTATGTGTAAGAAAGCAGCTCGCGCTGGATTAGCACAATCTCTCTTTGAGCGTCTTGTGCTTCTTGGGCATAAGCCTTTCAGATTACAGGTACTGGCTTTTATCTTTTTTTTTTTTTCCATAATTTTTTTCCTTGAGGCTTAACTTATCTAATGGTTTGGACGTTGCAGTTTGTTTTCATGGTTACTAAGTTATTTAGTTTTGTTCCATGGTGCACTATAACACTGTTATTTTGATATGACTTTGTATTACCATATGTTTCAAGGCTTATTGGATGCCTTTTATTTGTTTTTGGTGTATCATGTTACCTACTTAGATAAACCAGTTCAACATTTGATTATTCTTGAAAGTAGTTCTACTTAATCACAAATATATTTGCACTTTTAAAGATAGAATTAAAATTTACTTGAAGAATGCAGAAAGCATAGCCAAACAAACATATGGATAGTGTTGGGTAGATATCTTAAAATTGAATAAGAAAATTATCATTTGCGTTCAAAGTTCAAACATCATTGAACTTAAATGAAGAGGAAAATTGGAATACACATAATGACGACAACAACAACAACAATATCAAGCCTTTGTCCCACTACGTGGGGTCAGCTACATGAATCCTTTTTCTCCATTGTGGCCGGTTAAAAGTCAAATTCTCATTTAAATCTAATAAAGAAAGATCATTTCTAATATTTTCTAACCAAGTCTTTTTAGGTATACCTCTACTTTTCTTAACATAATTCAAATCTAATACCTCAACATTCCAAACTGGGTTATCGGAAGGCCTCCGTTTAATGTGACCAAACCATCTAAGGCGACTCTCTCTAATCTTATCTTCCACTGGAGCTACTCCAACCTTTTCACGTATATGCTCATTTCGTATCCTATCTCTAATTGTCAAGCCACTCATCCACCTAAGCATCCTCATCTCTGCAACGCTTAACTTAGTATTATGCTTCTCTTTTAATGGCCAACATTCGACACCATAAAACATTGTTGGTCTCACTACCATCTTATATAATTTTCCCTTAAGTTTGGGGACTTTTCTATCGCACAATAAGCCCGATGCATTCCTCCACTTCAACCATCCAACTTGAATTCTGCTGATAATATCCCCATCAATTTCACCATCACTCTGAACAATAGATCTAAGATATCTAAAACGTGTACTCTTATTAATGACTTGATCGCCCAAAGTCACAATCCCCTCACTAGGTCTATTGCTACTAAAATTACACTCCATATATTCAGTTTTAGATCTACTCAATCAAAAACCTTTAGATTCTGAAGTTGACCTCCATAATTCAAGTTTACCTTCAACTCCCTCTCTAGTCTAAAGGATTCATGTCATGATTATTCGACAAGTTTTATGCTGGTTGTCGACTACCTAATGCAACCCTCGACTTTTCTCATATAGGACTTGGGACCTGGCAACGACAGTGTTGGAATACACATAATGAGTTAAGTATTAATATAGGATCAAATGGCTAACTGCTTGAAGAAGCTTGTAAAGAAATTTGAAAGTAAATAAGGTTCTATGAGATTTTGTAGAAGGAGCATATTAAGAGTAATTAGAAGATATGTGCTTATAAACACGCAGACATACATAAGAGAGATTTGTTTCACACAATTTTCTTTTGGCTTTTTTTTTAAATCGTAATTTATGCAATTGGAAAATTTTAGCCATTCACTGTCACTGAAAAGTTGAAGATCATTTAACATGCATCAAGGATACAAAATTAATATCTTAACAAATGTTTTAGATAGTGAGATAAATTTTTCATTAAATTCATAATGCTCGAGTACTCGAATCAGATATAATTTTATTTATTTATTTCTTTTATGCTTTTTTTGGTTATCGGTTTGGAAGTTAAATTATGTTTTACCATGATTGTTGCAATATAGGATTCTATCATGTGTGCAAATGTCAACTGCTTGCTTGGCTTTCTGTTAGATCAGTCACTGGATTGGCTCTGTTTTATCGGAAGGTAGGTTTTGTTGCCTTCTGCGTGAAGTCTAGTAGGTATCAATTTAGAAGGAATTAATGTTATTTAGGAGGGAAAATTCAAAGGAGGGTTTGTTTAGGGATTTCCTTTATTTTTTGTATGCTTTAAGTTTGATCGGTTAGGTTATCTCTGATTTTGGCTGAAATTAGTTTATTCTAAAGTTTGTTTGGGCTTTAACTTGCGGCTAGAGACCGAGAGAGCTGGATTGATGCATGACTAAGTATGTTTAGATAAATGCGATAAGAACTTGCACATTTTGAATAAGAGCGCAATTAATAATTATGAACGTTAGCCATTAAACGAAAATAGAGAAACTAAAGAGGGGTGGCTACGCTTATGCCAAATCACATGCTAGGAACTAGAATCATCAAAGTAATTTAGAATTTCAACAGAATGCAAATTATGTAGTTATCCAATAAAATCCCTTAGTTAACATTGATATTAGAAACATATAAAGCAAAACTCAAATCCTATGTTTACTAAGTGAAGGCAGAGAGCTTGGCACGAGTCTTCGTGCTTGAATCACCACCTACAAGAGCAGAGGATTAGAAAATAATTTGAACAGGGGAGAAAGTTCACCCTTGTCGAGGACCGGAAATAATTTGCCACTGAACGTTGGCAAGTTTCTCTTAGATTGCTTCGGACAAAGTGAAGATGATGCGATCCAGGTATTCTTTGGCGGTGGTGTCTATTTCCGGGTTGACGTCGAAGAATGTTGATACGAGAATATCGACGTGTCCTTGCTCGTTGCTGACGAAGCCGGAGTCAAGATTGGGATCGGTCATTCATCGATTCCGCAGGGGTAAAGTGCTGGCGACGAAGGTCTTTGCTTTTCTTAAGAACTCTTGAGAGAAGGAAGTTTCTCTCAAGGGTTTAAGTGGAGAAGAGGGAGGGAGGTGGCCTGCTCAATGAAGGAGGCTTGGGGAAGAAAATAGGTTCAGTTTTTGGGAGGTTGGATGGAGGGAATTTTGGTGATTTATTTCCTCTAATTATTTCTTAACTTTGGAAAGAATTAAAGAGGGAAAGGGATGTGAGAGAGAGAGAGGGAAGGGGGGTAGGAGATAAGATGGGTTTGAAATCTTCCCAAAGGGAGGCGTTAGTGATTTGGAAAGAAATCCGATGGGATTAAGGGGAAGGGGGGAGGGGGGGATGCTTCATTAGGAGAGAGAGTTTAGGGAGAGGCATTTAAGGTTGCTTGAATTGGACTTAGATATTTGGAAAGGTGTAATTAAATCTAATTGAATTTAAATTCAAGTAGGATTTAATTTAGGAAACTTTCCAAAAAAATAGGATTCGCAATTTAGGAAATAATTCAACAAATTAAATTTGAATATGAATTAAATATGTTTCCTATCTTAGAAAGACACAGTTGGAAAGGTTTGAACACAAGCCTTGATGGAGAATCCCCAGGGGGGGCCGGCGGCTTGGATGGTTTGCCCACCGGTTTTGGGTGAAGGGAGTTGGGGGTGGGGTGGGGTGGGGTGGAGAGCTAGGGGTGCTAGCCTAAAGTCTAAGGGGAGGAGGGCTTATGGTTGGCCGGTGGTGGAACTTGGTGGAGGTGGCCGGTGGGTTGAGGTGGGGGGTGGGCCGTGGGTTGGCGGAAAAAAAGGAGGGAGGGAGATTAGAAAGAAAAGAAAAGATAAAACTAGCAACGAACCCGGACTCTTCCAAGTTTTTCCTCTCCAATGGATCTCTCTCTAACTCATCTCAAGTTCTCACAAGAACTCACAATGTAGAAATTGTTTTATCATTCAATCATTAACCTTTAAAAGAGAACATAAGGGCTATATATAGTCTCATACAATGGACGAAAAATAAAAGACGACTTCGCCCTTTGGGCTTACATATGACCACCCTTAAGTAAGGGGTAAAAAGGGGAAACAACTAAAGCAAATACAAACACAAATAAATAAAAACAAATACATATGAAGACTTAAAAATATATCGGTGCGATCGTGGCCGTAGATCGGTGACCACGCCTCTCATAAACTTTCCATGCTCCGATGTCCCCCTCATGGATCTTTCTCTCGAATTGAAGATCCATTGTATCTTGTTCTTTTTCTTCCCTAGTTCATGAATTATAAAGGTTTCCTCTATGTTTTCCACGTCATTCTCCCCAATTTCTTTTTGTCTTTTTGCTGAAATTCAATTTCAGCCAACTGTTATGTTTTTCCTATCAATTTCTCATCCTCATAAAACCCATTGATTTCTATTAAAAAGTCACTTTCACTCTTTCTTATTGATTTACATTGCGTTTTTTTCATCTTTCATTAATGCAGTCATTACTTTTTTGTGCTATTAGTATTGCATGTTGTTTTTCCCCTCCATATCAGGTTCTAGACCTTAAAATGCCTTACATTTACGCGCCATTAGTTCCAATTGGCAACAATAAAGATGACTATATGAGTTGATGAATCACATTAATAATCACTTAAGAGGAAGGAATACTCTCTTGATCTTTTTTTATTTTAAATAAAAAATTTTATCACCTCTACAAAAATTTTAACGTGATAGTAATCTAAACAACAAAAGCTTTTGAAGGAGAACAGGAATATTATCATACTTTGAGGGGGAAAATGAGCAACATTATGTATATTCTAGAAAATTCTAATTGTTTCTCGTTTTTTGTAAGGGACAAATTGATTTGATGTTTTTAAAATGCATCCATTTTAAAAATGTATAGGAATTGAAATGTTTGTATTTTGGAAATGCATGAATTGTTTGGTTCGATGCAATTCAAATGCATTGAATTTTTTGTTTCTTATGATACATTTCAAATGCATGGATATCTGATGGATCATAACTGGCAACTGATCAAAGTGGTAGGTGATCGTATATTTTGGATTTCCTTGCATTTAGAATTTGTCTGATTTGAACTAATTTAACATTTTTAAATTTTTCAAAATAAACACTTTGAGGTGTTCCAAATCCCCTACACAAGTGCTTGTTATTTTATTTACTTCAAATCAAACACACAAAAAACCAAAACACTTGTGTTTCATTTATTTTACACTCATAATAGTTGCAACCAAACAATCTTAAATAATTAACGAAAAAAATGGCATGCACCATGGGCACTACCATTCTCCATTATGAACCGTGTAGATTTGATGCTCTATTTGGAGATAGTGGCTTCATCTTGGACAGCTACTTTGTATCACTATTTCCATTATGAACTGTGTAGATTTGATGCTTTATTTGAAGTTAGTGGCTCCTTCTTGGACGCCAACTTGTATCATTATTGCTAGCATTGTTTAAAAAGGCGTCAAAGCGCACACCTTATCATGAGGTGCCAATGTACATCTCAAAGTTTATAATTTTGTCTTGAGTGAGGCTTGTGCCACAAGATTATGTGACTGAAGATGTATGCCAAATGCCTAAAATTAATAGTTTCTTAAAAAATAATACACATTTAAGTTACATATAAGAGAGCTAAAATTTTAGGTTTAGAGTTTAGATTAATTTGTAGATAAAGGGCTATGATTCAAGATGAGAGCGAGTGGCAATACTCGCATGCTAGCTGGTAGTTATATGTTAACATGTGTCAAGGGCTAGCGAGTGTCTATGAGTGGGAGTTGAGGGCGTTGCGTGCTAGATGGTGATTGAATGTTGCTAGGAGTGAGCGTTTGCAAGTTGGCTTCAACTTTGACGCCAAGAGTTGTAGATTGCTGATTTTTTTTTTCATTTTAAATTGATTTTTCTTTTCCTTTTATTTTACTTTTCTTTTAAATGTTTTTTTGAATTTTTTTAATAGATTTTGTTTTTATTTTTCTTAATTTGTTTTATGAGTTTTCTTTAATTTTTTTTTCATTTTAACTATTTTTTTAGTTTTTTTAACTGACTTTTCTTTTTACTTGTTTTAATTAGTTTGCTTTTGGTTTCTTTTGGTGTTTAGATTTTCAATTTTAATTTTAATTATTTGTTGATGGTTTATGGTATATGTTAAATTCAGAGAATTGTAGAGGAAAAAGACTTCATTTTATCATACAAAATTATGCCTATTTTTAGATCTATATAAAATGTCTTAATAAAGAAGAAAATAACTACATAATCATGCATAATTGCCTTAATATAATAATTCCTAAATCAACCACCCAAATATAGTAGATCGACGTGATCCGGGTGAGCCTCCCATGGATTCCCATCTTGGTCGTGGGATCAAGTGTCGAGGGACGACTTGAGATTTAACAGAGATCGACATGATCTAGGTGAGCCTGCCACATATTCCCATCTTGGATGTGGAATCAAGTGTTAAGGGACGGCTAAGATTTTAACACAGCCCTTAAAGCTGTGGAATACAGATATGTCATTCCCAGCTTGGTAATTAGTCGCAAAAAAGTAGAGTAATCAAGTCCCTTGGTGCACCATAGAGTCCTCCATTTGGACAAAACTTTTCGAGAAATTAGCTTTAGACATTGCGACAACAACAAATGATAGAGACGAAGGCTATATCAATCAAGCCTGCAAGATGCGAGGCAACAATGAAGGCTGTGTTGAACAGTAGCCCTCAAGATACTGGAAATGGCAACAAAGGCTAGTGGTGGGACAACAGGAAAAGTAGATTAATTATCATTCGAATCCGTCTCTCTTGGTTCTCAAGAGAAGGCCGGCGCAGAAGGCACAACTAAAAAAAGAAAAAAAATATTTTTTTAGGGTTGCGACAAGCTTCAAGGATAGGAGAAGAAACATATGTCTCAAGCGACTCAGCACTCAACACGCCGATCTCCTCCTTCCCAGGTCATCCAACTCCACTTGGAAATTCCTGTTTGATAAACCCGTACAGGTGCAGGAAAAGCCTCTGATCCCTCTTGTTTGATCATACAGGTCTTGTACTCTTTCTTCTCCTCGCCCCCGCATGAGAGGGAACTCTCAGCTCTTTCCAAACACACACTAGAGGAGATCCTATGCTCACTTCTGCTTGGTCGAATCTAGACGTCACGTGCAAGAGGAGCCCTTCCGCTTGATCTTTCCTTGGTCTTGGATGCATGGTCCTCAGAATTCGAACACGGAAGGCCAGTGGTCGGAACCAGTATTCCTCAAAATTTTTGCAAAGAAGACCGGTAGTGGGAACATTGTATTCCTCAAAATCCTGGTAATGAAGGCCGGTGAAAAGATTAGTAGTCCTCAAAATTCCAACTATGAAGGCCAGTGGTGGGAATCTGGATTCCTAATAATTCCGGTAATGAAGGCCGGTGGTGGAAGCATGTATTCCTCAAAGTTCCGACAATGAAGGCTGGTGATGGGAACCTGGATAACCAGGAAGTGCCAGCTCCTTCAGGGTAGGATAAAATGCTTCTAATCTCTTTGTAGCCTCACCCTTGATATCCTTGATCGACTCCCTACTTAGGGAAGTAGCGTACTTCACTATTTGCGTGCAGATCAACTCCTCGGTCACTGTAAGCATGCACTTGACCATAACAGTGAACTGCCTTACCACCAAGAAAGCCATTTTCTTCCCCACTAAGGGCATCGTCTAGGTAACTCCATTTATCAGGATCGTTCCATCAACAAGCTTCGAATCCAACAAATTAACTTCAGTCCAAATCCAACCGGCAAGTTTCTTAATGATGATTCCGTCAGTGATAATGAAGAAGGCGAGAACGTGGGTTATGAAGTGGCATTCGTTCGATTTGAGGGTTTGATCCCAGTGGTGGAGATCTTGAGAGAGGTTGACTTCTTTTGCTATTCAGTAGGCTGCGACCTTCTTGTAATCTCCCCGATCTGAGAATAGCGGATCAAGAACATGTATAAGCGGTCATAATTTGGAGCAAGGAGGTTTCTTTGAGTGGATGATTTGATGGCATGTACAATTAACTGCTTGTTTCTTGCTCTGTTTGACTCCAGCACACACACGAGGGTTGGTCGTTCCTTCTTAGGCACACATGTATGCACTTCCTGCTCGCTCCCTCTCTTGATCCTCTTTTTCACTAAGTTCGGCCCTTAGGTAGGCGCGCACGAGAGGGGTCTTGTGTGCCTTATTTAGCCGCATGCAGAAGATCGAAAGGGGAAGCCTTCTCAATTGCTCAGCTGCTTTGGACGTACACGAGTAGGAAGAAGAATGCAAGAACCTACTCGGCCTTGATCGCACACAACATTAAGCGCAATCCCGCTCAATCAGATCCCAAGCATGTGCAGAATCTTCTGGCGGCACGCCTCTTTCTGTTTGCTCACATGCATGTGAGAGGGGTTTACGAGACGTTCGTCTCTCTTGATCGAATACAAAAACCATGGGGTTCTTGTTTGACTCCTCTAAATGAGACGCACTAGACGTTTGTCTCTCTTGATCAAATGAAGAGACTGTGAGATGAAGCACTCTCCCTCTTGGTTGGACGTACGTAGAAACGAACAAGCCGGAATATGATCCCTTTAGTTTATGAAGGGAAGGCCTCCGTTCCGAAAGTCTGGCTGTAAAAAAAAAACTCATAATTCCAGCAAAGGCAATGAAGGCTCTGATACCATGTTAAATTCAGAAAATTGGAGAGGGAAAAAGCTTCATTTTATTATATAAAATTATCCCTGTTTATAGATCTATATAAGATGTCTTAACAAAGAAACAAATAACTACATAATCATGCATAATTTTTTAATATAATCTTTCCTAAATCAACCACACAAATATAGAAGTAGATCGGAGTGATCCAGGTGAGCCTCTAACGGATTCCCATCCTGACCGTGGGATCAACTGTCAAGGGACGGATGGGATTTAACAGAGATCGGCATGATCTAGGTGAGCCTCCCACAGATTCTCATCTTGGCCGTGGGATCAAGTGTTAAGGGATTGTTGAGATTTTAACAGAATATTTTTAAGTTGTTTAAATTTATGAGTTATTTAATTTTTTAGTTTGAGACTTAGATTTCACCTTGATACTAGAAAATGCATCAATTTTTAATTTTGCTTTCTAAAACGTTTGTTACAAGCATATAAACTGTGGAGTAATTAAAGAATTCCAGTTATGGTGGAATTGCTTCAATTTTCAACTATAAATGTTATTATTTATATGGAGGACTTTTTTTTTTGGAATTAGGAAATTAGATGTTTTGGGGTAAGCTATTCACAAATAGTACCATTAGTAGGTGAGATTGTTACGGGAGTAGAGCTAAAGCTGGACAATTAAGGAGAATTTTTTAAAAGACTATATCATAAGAAAGATTTAAGCAGATGCTATACAAATTTATTCCATCTTATGAAAGAGAATGAAGTGGTCTCTAAATGTAGATATTTAAATGTGACTTAGACCTCCTTAATGGAGTGGCGAAGGTGCATCATTAAGGAGGGTAAATCGAAATAACATATAAGTAGGAGAGGAAATGTGATGTGATACCACATGCGAAGGAGCTTCTCAAGAAAATTAAAAGTGATTGACAATGGAATTTCAATTAAGAGCTTAGTGAGATAACAAGTAAAATCATTAAAGGTTCTTAGTTGTTAACTTGCTTAGGCGAAGGAGTACAAGTAGATTAACCAAAAACTCATGGATAACCAAGGATAATAGCAATACCAAAAGCTATTAATCAACAATCCGTAATTTAATAACGAGAGTTTCACCTTGGGGATTGATCACTCAACTACACTAGGCTTAGCGGGAGAAGATCTTCAGCACACCAAACGATGCCATGAGGAAGGTTGCAACGCCGATGGTCTTGAGCCACTGAAAGGTCGACAGTGGTGGAGGAGACACAGAAGGATAGCCGTTGACGGTCCACGAATAGTCCTCGAATTGCTCGTCGATGACGTCTACGAGCGTGGGGAGGATGCGATTCAAGTAGTTTTCAACGGTGTCGTCGAAATCAAAGCCCACATCAAAGAACGGCGATTGGTGGATGTCGACTTGACCTCGATCGTCATGCACAAATCCAAAGTTCCATTCGGATTCCGCCATGCATGCTTGGCGTCGGAGAATCTTCCACACGAAGAGAGGAAGAACGTGGTGTTGAAAGAGAGTACTTGTCGTTTGATAAGATGAGAGAGGAGTGGAGAGGGCCGGCGGGAATCTCAAGGAGAGAGGGTGGGGGTCGGCGGGTGCAAGAGGGAGAGAGCTAGGGTGAGAGCAAATTAAGTTGGATGCTTCTCAAAATGGTTTACTAAAATCTGAAATTTAATTTCAGGTTTTAGTAAAGTTGGAGGGAAGTATTTGAAATAAATTTCAAATTTTGAATGTGATTAAGGGACTTAATGAGGCCCATTAAGAGGGGAGGCCGGCGGCTTGTAGAGAGGGAGGGAGAGATTTGAAAACTTAAAACTGAAATTTAATTTCAGTTTAAGTAATTTAGGAGGGAAAAACTTTTAAATCAAATTATGATTTCAAAACGGTCAAGGCATTAAACAAGCAATTAATGAGGAAATTTCTCCATGGGGGCCGACGGCATGCATAGAGGGAGAGAGGGGAATTCAAGGGAGAAAGGATTCCAATTTAGGATGATGATGTGGCAATAGGTTTCATAACTCCAATCTAAATTAAATTGAAATTGAATCCCATCACGAAAACATTCATAACTTGGAGTTCCAAATAAGGAAAGAATTTAAAATTTGAAATTTACAAATTTCAAATTTGAAAACTGTGTAGGGAAGGTGGTTGGGTGGGAGAGGGGAAGTTGCCGGCAAGGTGTCCGGTCGGGGTTGTGGTGGTGGCTAGCGGCGGGTTCCCAAGGGGCGGCGGCAATGAAGGGTTGGGAAGGGATTTTCTTTTGGTGGAGGAGAAGGAAGATGGAGGTGAATACGAAGGAGAAGATAGAAAACCTAACCACGAGCCGCGGACTCTTCCAACGACTGGTGGGCCTTGCGATTTGCTCCCCTTGAGCTCTCTCCCTTCTCAAGCTCTCATGCAAGAAGAAGAAGTAGAAACACATAAATTTTTCATTCCAATATTCATTAGCTATTACAAGAGAAAATACCCATATATATAGGTCTCAAGCATACAAGAAGAAATAAAGACTAAGTTGCCCTCAGGGCCCCAACATGACTCAACTCAATATAAGGGTACAACAGGAAAGCATAAAAATAAAATGCATAACAACTAAAATATAAGCTATGAATCGTGGCCATTGATCGGTGATGCTTCCGGCTATACGCATGTTTGGACTTTGGATCGATGTCCTCATCAAAATGGCACACTAAATTTAATAAGGTTGGCACTTAAAATTTAAATGATGGAAATAGGAAGGACCAAAATAACATGGCTGGAAGCTATGAAAAAATTAAGCTATAAATCACATTGTTAATCTCTCTTTCATTGAAGATGATTGATAAAGCCTTCCTTCATCAAAAAAAGGAAAAGAAAAAAAAAGAAATCCATGAAGTCCCAACTAGTTCAGTTGTGGCTAGTGATTGATGATAAAGAAGGTGGTGATGGGGACGATAGCATTATATTTTGAAAATTTTAAAATTTAAGGCCTTGTTTGAATTCAATTTAATTTCTATTTTAATTTAAAAACCAGTATTTATTGAAAAAATATTTAGTAACCATGATTTCGAGTTTTGTAATTTTTAGAAATAAATGGGATGTTTATTGAAATTCGCATGTTTTGAAAATAATTGATTGGCTTGCTAAATCAGGATGATTAGATGTTAGATTAATTATGAATTTATTAGGATTGCTAGGGATTAATTCAGATTATTAGAATTCATAGCATAATTATTCAAATTTGGCTTCAACAGTTTATTTATTTATTTGGCAATTGTAATCGGCAATTAACTCTTTACTCTGGCAATTTATGGGTAAATTTGGATATAATTAAGATCATTAAGGCTTTATTCGTGTTTACTTAGCTCAATCTAATTAGTTTATTGATTAATGAGCTATAGTACTTGGTGGTTAACTATTTACTTAGATTAATTAGAGATTAATATGGTTAATTCAAATCATTAATATTTTATTAGTAATTTGCTATGACATATAAGTTTGGGGTAATTAAAATATTAGTTAACTTTATTTTGGCTAATTAAATATTGCATAAGATTTAATTAGCATAATAATGCGTAACAGAGTTAGTTATGTATGAAATAGACATTCGCTAATTAAATGTATGTTAATTATGAAAATATTAATATTTACGAAGAAGTTATTGATTAAATAGTGATTGTGATGGTAACATATATATATATATATATATATATATATATATATATATATGGTAACATAGATAATTATTGCTTTCCTAAGGTTCAATTAGGGTAATCAGTGCTTAAATGAAACTTAATTAAGCTTATCAAATATAGATTTTTCAATATTTTTTTGTTTTTGTGATTAAATATATTCTATTTTTTTGTTCTGCACACATGAAATAACTTATCCAAGTATGCTTTTGTTTAAACTTTCAAGTGGAAACACAAAAAAGGTGAACCAAATGCAAAGAAGAAGTAAAAAAAATGATGAAAGCAAAACAAATCCAAACATGGCGAATCTCTCTCCCTGCATAACTTATTTTTAAATCATATATTTTCTTGCTTTAAGTTGATTCTGCTGCGGTGTCAAATTCATGTTTTCTACTATGATTCATTGTGCTTGAGTGGTTTCAAGCTGTTTTTTCTGTTCAGTTTTCAGTTTAAATTTTCTCTATTTGGTTGACTGAATTTTGTTTGTTAATTTTTAGCTCCAGCGCTTGTTTTCTGAATGAGCTAAAATTTTAGTAATTGTTTGACGATTGTAACGCACCTGAGAATCCGGAATATTTAATTTCTTAGATTATTTCTGTTTTTCGGAATATTTAATTTCTTAGATTATTTCTGTCTTTAATCTAAGTGGGCATTCTGGAATCCTGGAAAATTATTATTCATTGATTACTGGTCTGCCTATCCATGTAATTAATAATCACACGTCAAATTGTGTTGTTTGTATTCGTTTGCAATGGCAGTGAATTTTCAAAGCCTGGTTGAATTTGAATGAGGACATCTGTTGTTGGTTTTACCGTTTTAGTTTACATCTTCGATAATTTGGTTTTGATATCTTTATCTCATGTTACATATCTTATACTTTAGGTTGTTGCAAATCAAAATTTTATCTTTTCATTTATTAATTAAAATTTTTGTTTATATTAAACATTACTGCTGTTAAATGATTCATCTAGAATCAGCTTTAGATGTAATTGGCCTTGGCACCGTCTACTTTGATTATTTGTTTATTCCAATGTTTAAAATTGCGTATTTGGGTATTGAGGCGTTTTTCATTCGTTAGGCGAGGCGTAAGTCTCAAGGCATTTTGAGGCGTAAGCCTCAAAATCAAAAGATTGCGTAAACATAAAATGATAAATTTTTTATATACTAATGAGTGAATAATATACAATATAAAAAAACATAAGATATGAAGTGAAATCAAAATATCATAATAATAAGACAACATGAAATATAGTTCAACTCAAAATTCTATATTTCTCAAATCTCAGTATTCTTTTCATTAAAATATAATTTCAATTTCCAAAAATAAATAGCAATGATATATCACATAAGAACTCATAAGTCATCCGCACTGTCATCACTAAGGGGTTCTTCATTTGAATCATCATTATGATGAACTGCTCTCTCCCCTTCTTCCTCTCCTATAGAGTCCAATGTCGGGCATTTACTTCAAGATTTATGTAAGTTTTAATATATATATAGCTTGAGGCAAAAGCCTCATGCCAGTGAGGCGAGGCGGGCCTCAACCAAGTTGAGGCGCAAGCCTCATAAAAAAACTCGAGGCATAAGCATCGAGGCGTTTTTTATTGGAATTGCACAAAGGCGGGCCTCAAGGCGAGCCTCATATTGCTCAATTTTAAACTATGGTTTATTCTCATATATTACATTTTCTTAAAAACCTCTTTAGCCCTACGTTGAGGGATAAAAGCTTGTTGTTGTTGTTAAAAACCTCTTGGGTCGTATTTTTGTTGGCTCTTTAAAAATAAACTCATTTTACTCATCTTATTGAAGATATAGACTATATTCTAGCTTGTGGTTGAAATGTGTTTTATCTGAATTCTGGAAGTTTGTCTAATTTACAACGTGCTTTAAGAACAATTGTATGCGTTACCAAAGAATTTTATAACTTAGGTTGTTTTAATAATTATTGAGAAAAAAATTGTTTGATATTTTCCTATTCAATCATCTATTTAATTTTGTTTTGACATGTCGAAGTATGCCAATGATCATGTTTGTGACATTTGTGGGTTTGATCATCTTTCTCAGATTAGGTGCATGATAAAAATTTTGCAAATGCTATCATTCGTGCTGGAAAGCATTTCATCTTGTCACATGTTCATGTAATGTTTGAAATTTTAGGTCCAGTACCGCATGCATCCTTCTCTTTCAGAATTTCCCTCTAATAGCTTTTATGAGGGTACCCTTCAAAATGGAGTAACAATTAATGAAAGGCAATCATCAGGCATTGATTTTCCATGGCCTGCTCCTAACCGTCCTATGTTCTTTTACGTCCAGGTATCATTTTCTACCTCTCAGTTATTGTATTGCAACTGTTATTATTTCGAGTCCTGTTGTATCTATTAATTTGGTGTGTTGGAGCATAATTTCTTGCATTGCTAGATGGGGCAAGAGGAGATAAGTGCAAGTGGAACATCATATCTAAACAGAACTGAAGCTGCAAATGTGGAAAAAATTGTAACTACATTTTTAAGAAGTGGTGTGGTGCCTAGTCAGGTACATTTTTTGTCCTGATTTCTTGAGTGAGTTGCGTATATTTTAAGTTCACTTAGATGTGATTATCTTCTATGAAACACTGAAGATTGGAGTTATAACACCATACGAAGGTCAGAGAGCATATATTGTAAACTATATGTCAAGAAATGGTTCTCTCAGGCAACAACTTTATAAGGAAATTGAGGTTGGTTAAATTTTTGCTGATGTGTTATCTGTTAAACTGCATGCCACTGTATGATTTGTAGCATTTCCTTACTGCTATGATTTTAATAGATTTCTTAAACATAATGCTTTTGTCTATATATACAGGTTGCAAGTGTTGACTCTTTCCAAGGTAGAGAAAAGGATTATATCATTTTATCTTGTGTTAGGAGCAATGAACATCAGGTATGGTGGAACTATTCATTTAGTTGAATTCAATTAATTGTTCATCTGGCCTGAACAATAACTTTCATCTTTTTTATAAGTGTTTTTAATTGAAAATATCTATAAAAAAGGATTTGTTTTATTAACAATTTTGTACATATGATGCCATATATCTTAATGCAACTCATGAGTGATCTTGTTCAATTGTAATGAGTAGTTATGAGGATCAAATATGATGTGAACTATTACCCATGGACATAGCTCACATTATGTTAAGGAGACCTCAGCTTTATGACATGAATGCATAAGTTATGACCATGATAGTACTTGTGTTTTCAAATATAAAGAAAATATTATAAATTATTTCTTTTTAAGCCACTTGAAAAATGTTCCCAACTACTGCCACACAAACCCAAAAACATAGTTCTAAAACTAAATACACACAAGTAATACGAAAATTTCAACTTGACAATTGATTGCAATTGGCGCTCCATCCATCATAGCTTCAATTCCTTGTTCTAAACCTTAGGCTTCAATAGACTATATTGCCCATGCTAGGGTTGGATAGATGATTAGATTTTGGATTCGTTTGGGGTTGGCACAACTATTTGTAAAAATAGGTTGTAGAACTATTGTAGAAAAAATAAAATTTTTGAAGGTTTTGTGGTTATTATAACTTCCTTATTGAAAAAAATTTGACAATTCTTATACCTATTGTGGTTTTAGATTTTTTGGCTTAGTTTATTGATATTACTTCTGATATATCAATTGATTAGTTACTTGCAATGAGGGACATACAACTTGCTATCGAAATGATGCAATGTTCATCACTCCAAAATCTACCACACTAAATGTTGAACCTCTTAGAACATGTTTGATGCAAGCAAAAATATAGGGAGACCCTAATTTAAAAGGTGTGTTATGTGCCAATTTTTGGAAGAAATTTGAAGGTTTTTTTTTGGATAGCTTGCGAACTATGCCTTTTGTCTTCCTCTTCTTCTAGGAAAGCTTGCGAGCTTATCATCTCTTCATCTCGACTTCTTTTCTCTTTCTTCTCTCCGCAAGTGACCACCACACCTGTATCTTTCTTCTCGACAAATGACGAGTTTCTTTAGGTGTCGTTTCTATGTCATAAATTTGTAATGTCATATTATGTTGTAAGTGTCTTTCTATTATAAAAGTGAAGTTGTTTTGGTTTAATTGTTGTATTTTGTTATTTTGTGGCATTTTGGAAGGTGTCATAGTTTATGTGTATTTTCTTATGTATTTAGGAAGTCTTTTCTTTTGCTTGCAAAAATTGGGGTCTTCTTATATTTTTGTTTGCATCAATTTGATATCAGAGCTTTAGGTTGTGTGCAAGTCTTTTTGTGAGTTTTTAGAAAAAAATATATTTATAATAATGAGCAATCCAAACCATCGTCCTATGGGAATCTCAAGTCAAGAGCCGACAGAATTTCAAGATGAATACAATCGTGCCAACGTTGAAAGTCAAACACCATTGCCCAGTACTCATGAAGTGGGCATTCCAACAGACATCAGTCTCTCTCCCATTGGAGATTCAACAGACCAGATTCAAATGAACTGTACAAGGTACAAAGATTGAAGAATTGGAGCGGTTAAACAAAGAAAATTCTGAATCGAACTCATTAGAAGATGAGGTTCTTCCACTAGGGGAGAATTGATGCAAGCAACAGGAAGAGCCGGCTGGGTTCTTGGTTGCTTGGGTTGGCTGTTCGGTTCCCTGCCCGTTTGGCTGTTCGGATGGCTGCTTGTTGGCCTTTTGTCTCATCTTTTATGATTGGTTTGAGTGGGCGGCTGATTTGGCTTTTGAAATTCCTAATTTATGGTGACTTTTGAGATTCCTAATTTATGGTGACTTTTGGGATTCCTCTTCTCCAATTTATGAGGGCTGTTTTGTGGGCTTTTGGGCTTCTTCTTCTCTCCTATATATATGATTGTTTTGGGTTGTTTTAGAAGTAGATTTTGGTGAGAAAATATTTGGAAGGAAACCTGAGGGTTTTCTTTTATAGCTTGCGAGCTATGTATCCCCTTCTCTTCCTCTAGGAAAGCTTGCGAGCTTGTCCTCCCTTTCATCTCGGCTTCTTATCTTCTTCTTCTCTCCGTAAGTTCGACGCCACTTGTATATTTCTTCTCGACGAATGAAATGCAAGTTTAGGTTTTTATTATATAAGTTTGTAAGTGTCATCTCAAGTTGTCAAAGTTATGATGTGTCTTTCGATTTAAAGTTTTAAGCGTCCTTTTATACTATAAACAGTGTATTTTTTGAGTATTTTCTTACTTCCTAGGAAATCTTGTAACATGCTTGCAAAAATTAGAGTTTTTCTTATTTTTGCTTGGATCAATGTTGAGTTAAAAAAATAAGTAGACGACTCACTTAGGAAATGATTTATTCAAGATTGACTTTAGGATCCATTTGGTGCGTTTACAACTACCTTTGAAAGAATTAGTGAGAAATAAAATTCTTGAAAGTTGTGAGTATTATAGATTTTTTTCTTTATGAAAAAGTGAGACAACTTTCTTATAGCCACCCACTCAAAGCAGATCTGGTTATAAAACTACTTTTAGGGTTCGTTTGGGACGGCTTTTTTACTGCTTTCTAATACAAATTTTTTTATTTTTTACTAAAACTCCGTTTTAGAAAGCAATAAAAAAGCCGTCCCAAACGAAGCCTTAACCACAAAATTTTTTAAAAGCAGCAGCCAGAGAAAAAAATTACATTTTTTGGAAAGCAAAGCTTTGAAAAAAATGTCTCAAATGGACCATTAGTTCTTAAACCCATATGTTGTCCCTGTCGCACTGACCATTCAGAAAATTGCATTTGAGAGAATACATGTGGACAACAAAACCATTAACAAAATACATAAATTAAATGACATGCTTGACCTATTTTCTAGCTCAAATTATTTCTCCAATATTGATTTGAAAAGTTATTATCATCAAATTAGAATTATACTTGAAGTTGAATCAAAGACCAAATATAAAACTCCAAATGGATAGTATGAATCATTGGCAATACCCTTTGATTTATCTAATACACCAACACATCTATGAAATTCATAAATATAATACTTAGATTTTTGTGAAATTTTTTGTGATATATTTTGTTGACATTTTAATTTTCAATTCTGTTAAGAAAAAATAGTTGAAATATTTAAAGGTATCTTGATAAAGTTAAGCAAGGAAATTAAATGTCAACCTTAAATAAGTGTTTTTTCTAGTACAAAGAAGTGATTTTTTGGGGATTATGTTTTATCTCATGGCCTCCATCTCCTATAAGTTTTTTGTATGTCAGGATTTTTCAAGAACTTGCTACAGTTTATAGGAGATTCATAAAAAACTTTAGCACTATAAAGACGACCATTATAGATATTTTAAAGAAGGATAAATTTTGATGGACCATTAATATTGATAAAACCTTTTCATAAATTAACATTCTAGTATCTTATTCATATATTTTGAGATAGCTTGAAATACTAAAGTTTTTTAAGTGATTTGTGATGCATCTGAGATTGAGATTAGTGGTGCGTTTGGCTGAGAAAATTATCTATGGTATTTTTTTCAGTGAAAACTCAATGATGCAATACATATGCTTGTAGAAAAAATTTCTTTGAATTTCATTAAGCAACATGTGAAAGTATTTATAAACTTCTACAAAAAAACTTCTACGAAAAACTTACAATGAAAATAAATCAAAGCTATTTACAAAAAAAAATGGATAAACTCAACAAAAGAGGTTGGCGGCTGGAATAATAACATGCGGCAAACGGATTGCAATATAAGAATTATAATAGAATCAATTTTGAACCCTTATCTATATAATTAAGGATCTATATCAAGATTGTTTGACTTGTGGGTCCCACATTCCTTTATCACTCCCCTTCAAATTGAATGGTATAAATATTGCATTTTAAGTTGACTTACAATGTTTTTAAATAAGGGATTGTAGAGTTTTTTAGTGAGAATATCTGTAAGTGATTTATTGTTGACATATAGAGTTTATATCAAGCTATGATGCACAAACACGGATACGACACAAACACGGACACACGACACGTCAATTATTAAAAATATAGCACACATACATGGGTTGGACACGTTATTATAATTTTTATATTTTAAAAATAATGTATAAAAATTAAATAAGTATTACTTTAAAAATAATTTAGAAAAAATAAGGCATTTAACTAAAATTTGTGCTTAAAATGATTAATATTAGGATGTCGAGAGTCGGGCGTCGATGTTGTTTATCAATCATCGAGAGAGAAGATGAAAATACTTTCACTGCCAAAGAGAAATGAAAATAAGAATATTCGATGAAAGAGATATTAAGTTGATAGGAAATAAGAAATTTAGTTTTTATATTTTAAATAAGTAGAAATTTTAAATACAAGAAATTATATTTAAAAAAAATTTCTTAAAATATTTAAGATACGTGTGTCGAACACGCCTGTTTAATTTGTATTTAATATTTTTTTAATCAGACACATTTTCGGCCTGTCCGACACGTGTCGGAGTGTCGGACGCGTTTCGTGTCAAATACATGTCGGACACTGCATGTCTCTTTCAGGAGAAGTGTCAGTGCATCATAGATATCAAGCCATTGTCTAATATATCTTTTTTGAAATGTCCTTCACCCTTTACATGCTTGGAACAATCATGTTTGATTGAATTACGAGAAATGCTAATTGCAGATTTATTGTGACATTGTATCTTCATTAGCCATTCCTATTTGATTTTTAAAATTTTCCAGATAATTTTGATTTATAGAAGCTCACAAATTTTGTGGGCAATGACTCTAAATTCAAATTCAACTTTAGATCTTGAAATATTAGGTTGTTTCTCGGGCCTCAATGTTATAAGAATATACAATATCCATTTGTCGATCTTTTCCATTGGTGATTGTGCATAGTTTGTATGAGTATATTATTCAGTTTATAAAATATTCTACTTTTATGGTTACAAGTACTTTATATAAGATATATGAGGATTCTTTAAGTAGCTTGACGGTGAGATTAATTGTGTTTGTGTATGAATTGATTGATGAGACTCATTGCAAATGCGATGTCTGGTCGAGAAACTTATTTTTTGATATTGTTCCATATTTACTTCTTTTTCTTCTTTATTTGTGTCCATTTTTTTCTGGTTTAGTTGGGGTTAACAAGATTTTCAATAAATTATTTTTGTTTCTTTCAGTAGATTTATGCAGATTTTTTTGAGAGAGAAATATTCCTTGTCTTTATTGACAACTTCTATCTTCAAGAAGCATTTGGGTTGCCCAACTTTTTGATATTAACTTATGTAACAAGCTTTTTTCTTGAGAGATTCATTCTCTTTTTTTCTATCATTTATGGTAATTATATCATCAACATATGAAATGAGAATTGTGATTTTATCGTTAGTGAAGTATTCTATGATGTGAGTATGATCTTATTGGCTTTATTTATATCCAGATTCATTCAAAACTTTTGTGAATATGACAAACTAGGCTCTTGGAAATTGTGTAAAGCCATACAAAGCCTTTTTTTAATCTGCATATTTTATTCTTTGTAACAACAACAACAACAACAACATCAAGCCTTTATCCCACTACGTGGGGTCGGCTACATGAATCTTTTTTCTCTATTGTGTCCTATTTAAAGTCAAATTCTCGTTTAAATCTAATAAAGAAAGGTCATTCCTAATATTTTCTAACCAAGTCTTTTTAGGTCTACCCCTACCTTTCTTAACATAAGTCAAATCTAATACCTCTACTCTCCTAACCGAGTCATCGGAAGGCCGCCGTTTTATGTGACCAAAAACCATCTAAGGCTACTCTCTCTAATCTTATCTTCTACTGGAGCTACTCCAACCTTTTCACGTATATGCTCATTTCATATCCTATCTCTAAGGGTAAAGACACTCATCCACCTGAGCATCCTCATCTCTGCCACACTTAACTTAGTATTATGCTTCTTTTTTAATGGCCAACATTCGGCACCATAAAGCATTGCAGTCCTCACTACCATCTAATAGAATTTTCCCTTAAGTTTGAGGGGTACATTTCTATTACATAACAAGCCCGATGCATTCCTCCACTTCAACCATCCAACTTGAATTCTGCTGATAATATCCCCATCTATTTCACCATCACTCTGAACAATAGATCCAAGATATCTAAAACGTGTACTCTTATTAATGACTTGATCGCCCAAAGTCACAATCCCCTCACTAGGTCTATTACTACTAAAATTACACTCAATATATTCCGTTTTAGATCTACTCAAGCGAAAACCTTTAGACTCTAAGGTTGACCTCCATAATTCAAGTTTACCTTCAACTCCCTCTCTAATCTTATCAACAAGAAGAATATCATCAGCAAAAAGCATACACCAAGATACATCCTCTTGCAAATTTCAAGTTGGTCTATATATACTTCTTCTTTTACATCCTCATCATACTTTTGCATGGGCCATCCACAATTGACTGCAAAAGAAATCAATATGAGTATTGTTTTCATTTTCGTAACAGGAGGAAAAGTTTATTTTTATTCAATTCCATAGGATTGAGTATATCCTTTGGTTACCAATCTAGCTATATATTGTTCTAGGCTTCCATGCGTTTTATATTTATCGAAAAAATCAATTTGCATCCTATCGTTTTATTCTATCTCCCTAGTGGTTTTTTTTAGAGCATTCATTTCTTCTCTTATAGCATCCTTCCAATTATTGTTTACAAGCCTTAAATAAAGTTTATGACATAGGAATGTCAAGATGAAATATAAATGTTTCATCATACTTATCTTCTAGTAAGTCTCCCACGATAGATGAATTTGATTGAAAAAACTAAGCTTCCTATCAAAGGTGACATCTTTTGAAATAAGATTATGTTTGGTGGTAGGATCATAATGCTTATACTCTTTGTGAGTGGAAGAATACTCAATAAAGACATATTTGGGAGCTTTAGGATCAACTTTACGCATGGATTGTTTGTAGGTGTGGACATTGGCAATGCACCCAATGATTTTTGATTGAATTTTCAAAGGAAAGTTATTGTGGGGAAGAAATTAGCTACGTTTATAGGACTTTTGAAGAAAACCATCCTTGAGGTGTTTTTATTGATTAAGTAATTGGCAATCATAATTGCTTCTCCTCACTATTATTTTGGCACTTGATTTTGAAAGAGAAGAGCTTTGACGACTTTCAAAAGTTCATTTTTTTTTTCTGCCACTTCATTTTATTAGGGAGTTTCAGAATAAAAGGGTTTGCGGATGATGCATTTTTCTTGAAGAAATATGATAATGTGTGATCACAAGTAATCATGAGTATTATCAGTTTGAAATATTTTGATATTAACATTGAATTATTTTTGTTTTATAACAGTAAATATGTGAAGAATAATATTGATAGCAATTGTTTGAAAGAAAGTTATTTGTGTTGAAGAAATTAGCTACGTTTATTGGACTTTTGAAGCCAACCATCCTCAAGGTGTTTTTATTTATTAGGTAAGTGGCAGTCATAATTGCTTCTCACTATTATTTTGGCACTTGATTTTGAATTATTTTGGCGCTTGATTTTGAAAGAGAAGAGTTCTGACGACTTTCAAAAGACGAGGATTTTTTTTTGCCACTATATTTTATTAGGAAGTTTCAGAACAAAATTGTTGGTGGATGATGCATTTTTCTTGAAGATATACGATAATGTGTGATTACAAGTAATCACGAGTATTATCAGTTTGAAATATTTGATATTAGCATTAAATTATTTTTGTTTTATAACAGTAAAAATGTGAAAGTAATATTGATAACAATTTTTTGTTTGATAAGATATTCCTAATATCTTTTGAGTGTAATCATCAATGAAGATAACATATGTTGTAGCTTTAGGAAGATCCTTAAATGCTAAAGTGAAATTAGAAAATGAGCATGTTTATGATCACTTTTAAGCTATGATGCACTGACACGGACACGGCAACACAGACACGACACGACACGGACACGGGACACGACAATTTTAAAAAATATAGGACACAGGTGCGGCGTGGACACGGCATAATAATTTTTTAATATAATATATAAAAATTAAGGTGACATTATAGTAAAAATGTCAAGCAATAATAAATCAATTTCATGATAACTTGTTTAGCTTATAACATAAAAATGTTTAGTACAAAATGTCTAGTACAAACACAAAAATATAAGCAAAAAATCATTTAATACAACATGAAGGTCTAACTGCTCAATAGAGGGAATGATAAAATTAGATTCAGATGTTGGTCTTTGGCCTTCAATATCATCATCATTGAATATCATACCTTCCAACTCTGGTTCATCTAGAGAAAGATTTGCAACCTCCAATAATCCCATATCATCAAGGCACTCGAACCAATCTCCAACAACATCCCACATCTTATTATCACCTGTCATATAAAGTGGGATTTTCTTTGATAAAAGACGAAGATTTGTATGGACATAAACTAAATCTTCAGCATGTTGTGGAGTTATTTTATTCCTCTTCATTGATTGAATAAATGAGTATGTGCTCCAATTTCTCTCACAGCAGGAAGAGGATGATACTTAACCAAGAAGTTTTATTGCTATTGTTTGAAGAAGCGGTGCTGAAGCTCTATGAATCAACCACCACATTTTTGGATCCATCCTCATCTATCATCCAAAGATTCTTGATCACCAAAATCCTCTAAATATCCAAAGAACTTTGCAAGTTCTATATTAATTTTTCTTCTCTCTTCCTCATTTGGAAAATATCTTTTCAGACATATCTTTCTCATATTTGAAACTTCTAAATCTTTGGAAGTCCCGCTGAAAAAAATATCCTTGCTATTTCACCATCCAATTCCTCTCGTTGTTGCAATTTAAAAGCCTTCTCTAGAGGACTACTGGCTACTCCTTTTCTTTTCTTTGTTTCATATCCTTCACTTCTAAATGATAAAGCTTGATCAACTCTCACAGATGAGGAAGAATGTGAGATGGGCCATGAGTAGATGGCAAATGTACCTCTTTAGGGAGTGTCCTTTGGATCCTAGATTCAGCTTCATCAACTTGTCTGTTCAATTCAATCAACTGCGACGTAGTAATCTTAGGACACATTTTTATTCCATGGCTAGAAATTTTAAGTAGATGTGCCTTCACTCTAGAATAAGATCCTTTGTAGGTGCCACCACAATAATTGCATTTGAATGACACAATCCCTCATTCAAATGTTTTTCCTAACTTTGTAACATGAATCCATAATAGCTGATCTGTTTCTACAGATGACTCTTTTGAACCTTCACCTAATCCACTCCCGCTAGCAGCCGAGCTCATTTTGCTAACAAACCAATCATGCATATGAATACATCGAATTAAAGTGATATGAAGTGAAATAAAAATATCAGAACATGAATAACACAATATACCGGTCTGCCGGGGGTCCAAGGGGGCGCTGGTCCCTAGCGGGGTTCGACCTGTTGAACTTCTGCTTGTTTTTACAGTTCGTAAGTTGTTTGTATGTGAAGATACCGAGTGGTATCGAGCATGTACCTAGCAGTACCGAGCATGTACCTAGCAGTACCGAGCATATACCTACTAGTACCGAGCATGTACCGAGCAGTACCGAGCATGTACCTACCAGTACCGAGTATGTACCTACCAGTACTGAGCATGTACCTACTAGTACCGAGCATGTACCGAGCAGTATCGAGCATGTACCTACCAGTACCGAGCATGTACCTAGCAGTACCGAGCAGTACCAAGCATGTACATAGCAGTACCGAGCATGTACTGAGCGGTACCGAGCATGTACCTAGTGATACCGAGCAATACCGAGCATGTACATTAGGTTTTCAACAATGAAAAGAAGAAATGGCGAAATCCACTTACATGTCTTGGCTCTCTTGCGTGCAGAAGGTGCTCTGTTTGGCCTTGATTGCGAACTTTGCCTCGAATGACAACAAAAATAACGCAAGAACGAAGGAATGGGAAAGACGAGCTCTGCTTGGCCGAGCAGAAATGACGAAGGAAAGGGAGGCAAAGGCAGCGGGCTCCATTTGGCGTCGACTGCGAGCTCTCCCGGTCCGCCCTACAAGATTTCTTTCGTGGATCAGAAAAATAGGGCTTCTCATTCGCGGAAAAGGCTAAATAGAACGGACGATTTTATCATTTAATAACTGGACATGCGTGTCCGATTTAAATTGTGGCAGAGATGAGGATGCTCAGGTGGATGAGTGGCTTCACCCTTAGAGATAGGATTCGAAATGAGCATATACGTGAAAAGGTTGGAGTAGCTCCAATAGAAGATAAGATTAGAGAGAGTCGCCTTAGATGGTTTGGTCACATAAAACGGCGGTCTTCCAATGACCCGGTTAGGAGAGTAGAGGTATTAGATTTAACTTATGTTAAGAAAGGTAGAGGCAGACCTAAAAAGACTTGGTTAGAAAATATTAGGAATGATCTTTCTTTATTAGATTTAAACGAGAATTTGACATTTAATAGGACACAACGGAGAAAAAGGATTCATGTAGCCGACCCCACGTAGTGGGATAAAGGCTTGATGTTGTTGTTGATATGAGAATTGTTGCAAGGTGAGAAACATGCAATATAGTACTGAGAGTAAATGTGAAGAAAATTGAGTCCATGACTTGCAAAAGTTGTTTGAGAACCATCAATCACTTTTATTTTTGTTGTTGTTGTGGTAGGAATTGTAGATTTGAAAAAAGTTGGCAAGGTTGGTCTCATGTTTTGTGGCTCATGAATCTATGATCTATGTGTAAGAACTAAGAAGCATTATCACAAAATCATACATGTCAATGGTGCAAATGGCACGCGCCATGGCACACCTATAACGCTAATGCTATTTGCTTTGGACGGCGCGACACATCAAAATAGCATAAGCTATTTGCACAATGCATGGGCAATGGCGCTCACTATTTTTTTAACATGTTATAAATTTCAAATTATAAATTATAATTAATTTTTTTAATGTTTCTATTTTAATATCACAATTAATTATTAATTAATTAAACATCAAATTAATAAAATATCAAAAATTTAAAGGATTTAACTTTTTTTGTAGGATTTAAAGCTATCCTTTTTTCTATTTGGTTGGATTTAGGCTAGATTATGCTTAAATCCTGCTCAAATTTATTGATATAAGTTTTTGTAGGATTTAAAATTATCATATTTTTTGTTTGACCGGATATTTATGCTTAAATTTTTCTCTAATCAACCTATTGTTTGTTATTTAATGGTATTTAACATTAATAAAAATATATATTTTAATTATTTTCCATTTTGCTCCATGTTTAAAATTGTTGGCGTTGTGTCGTGCGCTATGCCTTATGGCTCCACTGGGAACTTTGCACTGGGGTGCGTTATTCGCTGATGACATGTATGCTAAAAACTTAAGATTCTGAAGTCATATTATTTTTTGATTTAAGTTGTTTTATTTACAAAGTAGGTTTACCCTTTTTTGTGACATTCTTTATTCCAATGGGCTTTTTTCAGAGTTTTCAATTTTTTTATTAGTTATGTTTTCTTGTAATAGTTGCACAATATATTGCTTTTGAAATAAGGCTTTTGCTCGTCTTAAGGAAATAGTATATGGTTATAATTATTTTGAGGTTCGGTGGTTATAATGACAAATGTTTTGGAGATCGGAGCGTTGAACATTATCATCCTTCTTCCTTTTTTGGCTCTTATGAAAGAAGAAAAATCTTATTTAATGATGATATAGTTTATCTGCTTAAGATTTGGATGTGAACTTGAATGAAGTGATTATTGTGTCCTATAATGAACTCAAACACCATTTCTCTTTCTATAAATTGCTTAAGAATTATTATATATTCGCATCATATTATCTTGAGATCTTTATAATAATCTAATTCAATCCATTAAACCTTATTGCAGTAAAAAATCGATAACAAGAAGACTACCTTAGTTGATCTTAGTTTTCTTCTTGTAGATGAGAGCAACATTTTCACTTTTGAGTATATTTTTTTGACGGCGCCTCAAACTTCTTTTGTGATAGAGTAAAACATATATGTACCATTGATTTCAGGCATCATAGTATTTCATAATCATGTCTTAATTATAGGATTTGCTTCATCCCAAAGTACAAATTTTGCATCTTTCGACTATAAAGGGCGATTCATAAAATGATGGATCTTTCCATTTTCTTTTAGAAATGTTTTCACAATTTGGGATCATTCAGATACTTTTTGTCATTTAGGTGATGTGGCGATTGTTTCCCTGAAGTTCTCCTCCAGTATGATTTTCATCCTTTATGATGATTGGTTGGCTCATTGGAAGAGAAGTTAAAGAAATAGGCCATAATTAATGGAATGAAGAATCTTGACAAGAAGGTTTAAAGAAAAAAAGAAAAGTAGAAAATAGAAAAAATTACTTTGAATTTTATTACTTTATCGTGCAAGTATTTATTGACTTCTCCAAAAGGCATGCAATGAAAATAAATCAAAGTTATTAAAAAAAAAAAAAAGAGTCCTTAGGAGGGGTGGATGGTTAAAATACAAAGAGAGAGATACATATTACAATCTAAGGGCCATAAGAGGATTGATCCAATGGCTAGAATCCTTAATCCGTATGTTTAAGAATGCCTATCAAGATTTAACTTATGAGTCCCGCAATCCTTCTATAAGATATTCTGACTATGCTAGATTCTTATGCTATAATTTGATCATTGAAACATTGGAGACTATCAAATGCACAAATAAATTATTTTTAATTCTTTCAAACATATTAGTAAATTCATAAATAAGTTGTGAATTAGAAACAAAATATGTTGAATTGCAAAATTTTGCTTTTATCCTTGAACATAGGGTTGGAGTTGAAAATGAGCTTGTTGATGCACTGTTTAGGGTTGCTTTATTGATATCTTCTTTAGAATAGGAAAGATTTTAAGGAGGATTATTCACTTTGCATTTGCCTTGATTTTCATAGTATGTTTTATGCGAATATAGAAAAATCATTTTCAGTGATGAGAATTTTTATGAACTTACGTTGATTTATGATTAATTTTATTGGGGAAAATAATTGTGTATTCCTAGATGTTTATTGAGAGATTTTTTTTTTTATTTCTAAATTGCATTTTGGTGGCATTGCTAGACATTTTGAACAAAAAAAAAAACCATATGATGAAAAATTTGTTTTATTATCCATTGTTAAAATCCTAGCCGTCCCTTGGCGCTTGATCCCACAGCCAGGATGGAATCCGTGGGAGGCTCACCTGGATCATGTTGATTTATGTTAAATCCCAGTCGTCCCTTGACATTTGATCCCACGGCCAGGATGAGAATTCGTGGGAGGCTCGCTTGGATTATGTCTATCTCTTTCTATATTTGGATGGGTGGTTTAGGAAGGATTATATTAAAGCAATTATGTATGATTCTGTAGTTATTTCTTTTTTTATTAAGACATATTGTATAGATATATAAATAGAGATAATTTTGTATAATAAAATTAAGCCTTTTCCCCCTCCAATTCTCTGAATTTAACATGATATCAGAGCCTTTATTGTCTTGGTTGGAATTTTGAAAATTTTTACTACAAGACTTTCTGAAGAGCATTCCCTTCAGAAAATAAAGGGAGCGTATTCCAGCTTGTTCGTTCCTGTGTATGTCCAACCGAGAGAGGAAGAGTGTCTCATCCCGCAGTCTCTTCGTTTGATCGAGAGAGATGAACATCTAGTGCATCTCGTCTGGAGGAATCCAGCAAGAACCCTGCGGTTTCTGCGTTTGATCGAGAGAGACAAACGTCTCGTAAGCCTCTCTTGCATGCGTGCGATCGAACGGGACAAGAGAGACATTTGTCTCGAGGATTCCGCGGGTGTCCCTAGGACCTGATTGAGTTGGATTGTGCTCAATGTGCGTGTGATCAAGGATGAGCCTGTTCTTTCATTACACTTCCTACTCGCGTACATCTAGAGCGGCCGAGCAAGTGAGAGGGCTTCATCTTTCGGTCTTCTGCATGCGTCTAAAGAAGGCACATGAGACCCCTCTCGTGCGTGCCTACCTGGGGGCCGAACTGAGTGAAAAGGGTATCAAGAGAGGGGGCGAGCAGGAACCACATGCTGGTTCTCCAGGTTTCCACTATCGGCCTCCATTACCATAATTCTGAGGGATGCAGGTTTCCGCGACCGACCTTCATTGCCGAGATTCTGAGGAATCTAGATTATATCCACTTGCCTTCATTACTAGAATTCTGAGGAATATTGGTTTTACCATTGGGCTTCATTGTCGGAATTTTGAAGAATACATGTTCCCACTACCAGCCTTAATTTCCCAAATTTTCAGGAATACTGATTCCCACCACTAGCCTTCATTGTTGGAATTCTTAGGACCTTTTTTCATCTAAGAACAAGCAGAGATTGAGCGGGAGGGTTCCTCTTGCATACGATACCTAGAGTCAACCGAGCAGAAGAGGGCACATGACCTCCTGTGTGTGTTTGGAGTTTGTCGAGAGCTCCCTCTAATGCAGGGGCAGGGACAAGCAAGAGTGCAAGACTTGCACTCTCTCTTACGATCATACCAGAGGGATCAGAGGCTTTTGCATGCACTTGTACTGGCCTATTGAACATGAGTCTTTTCAAGTGGAGTCGGATGGCCTGGGAAGGAGGATATCTGCGTGTTGAGTCGCTTTAGACGTGTGTTTTTGTTTCTGTCCTTGAATCTTGCTGCAACCGTAAAAAATAATTTCTTTTCCTTTTTTTTATTGTTGTGCCTTTATTGTCGGATTTCCCTTGAGAACCTGGGGGGAGATGGATCTGAAGGATAATTAATCCACTTTCCTTGTCCCACCATCAGTCTTCAATGCCATTTCCGATGTCTTTAGGGCTACTGTTCAACACAACCTTCATTGTTGCCCCGCACCTTGCATGCTTGATTGATGTAGCCTTCTTCGCTATCATTTGCCGTTGTCACAATGTGTGAAGCTAATTCATCCCAAAGTTTTGACTAAATTGAGGACTCTATGGTGCACCAAGGGACTTAATAACTTTGTTTTTCTACGACTAATTACTAAGTTGGGCATGACAAATTTGTATTCCCCAGCTTGAGTGACCCTTGACACTTAATCTCACGGTTAGGATGAGAATCCATGGGAGGCTCACTTGAATCATGTCGGTCAATGTTAAATCCCAGCCATCTCTTGACACTCTATCCCACGGCCAAGATAGGAATCCGAGGGAGGCTCATTTGGATCATGCCGATTTCCTTCTATATTTGGGTGGCTGATTTATGAAGGATTATATTAAGGCAATTATGCATGATTATGTAGTTATTTGTTTCTTTATTAAGACATCTTGTATAGATCTATAAGTGGATATAATTTTGTATAATAAAATTAAGCATTTTTCTCCTCCAATTCTTTGAATTTAACATCCCTCAATCAAAAGGGATGTTTTGATGTTCATAATGTTTTACTTGTAGGTTAGCTAAGATCACAAATCAAAAGATTTGGAAACTATACTGCCATTTCTATATACTTTACAGACGTTGGGAAGACCTTTCCCATTGATTTTATTTTTGGTTTTCCTAGGACGTGGTATATTTTCTTGGTAGATAGGTTTTGAAAATATGGCATATTTTCAAAACATCGAATGTTTTCAACCGCGCTTTAAAACTAACGATGCTTCTTACATTACAAAATTATGTAATGCAAAATTTGTTCTGAGGTAGAGGTGATCTCATTAATCAAAGGATGTTTGTTGATCGTACCTTGCCTGCTAATAGACCATACGACACTATGGATCTTCCTAATTAAGACCCATGCGGCAGGGCTATTCTTTAGAAGTGGATGAGAACTGAGATTTATGGTCTCTATCGACATTGCAAAACTTCAATCATACTGATAATTTTCAGTTGAAGCTGATCACAATTCTGCCGGTTTCCCTCTCAAAAGCAATTATGTGTGAATCTGACTACTGTTAAGTATTCAAAAGCTGTTAGATGTGCAACATGCTCTCTCAGAATTTTTTTTTGAAATATGAATGCTATTCCAACTTTTGGCTTAATTTACCACTGTGGGACATAGGTGTGCAAACGAGTCGAGTCGAGCTCGAGTCAGGGGGTGTTCAAGTTGAACTCAACTGTCAAATAGCGAGCTCGAAGTCGAGCTCAAGCTCGACTCGTTCTATTGTAAACGAGTTCGAGCTGCTCATTGAGCCTCCAGCGCAGCCCGATTGACCTTCTGGTTCGCCTTCTAGTTTTGCCTTCCGAACTCGTCGAGCCTCGTGCGGCCTTTTAAAACGAGAGAGAGAGAGAGAGAGAGAGAGAGAGAGAGAGAGAGAGAGAGAGAGAGAGAGAGCAGAATGAATATTAGGCATTTATTATTCAGTTGTTTGTAATAAATGAACACTTTACATCATCATTTATTGGACTGCTCACCGCTGTTATGTTGGAGAGAGAGAGAGAGAGAGAGAGAGAGAGAGAGAGAGGGAACTTTGAAATACACGCGCGGGATTTGAAAAATCACAAAAAATTTGGGCCGTAACTTTAAAATTACACCAAGATTTACATAACATTTAGTATTTTTTTTTTAATATTTTTATTTAATAATTATTCGAACCGGCTCGCGAGCTCACGAGCCGAGCCGAGCTCGATAAGCTTGGCTCGTGAGCCCATAAACAAGTCGAGCTCGAGCCGGCTTGACTCACTTATACCCCTAGTGGGACATCATTAACAGTCACCTTGTCAGCTGCTCTTCTATTTTCTGGTTGAATCTTGCATATTGAGCCATGTAAATGGAAAGTGGATGACAGTAATACAATACGTTGGATGGTCTGTGTGATATGGTTTTTCCTTGAACTTATTTTTCTAATTTCGTGGATCTTGTAATTTGTCCGTTCTAGCAGATCCCATTTTTATATTGGATTTTTTCCCCTTGTTTCATGTATTTCTTCCAGCTTCTCGTCTGTATTTCTTCATACAACTTGAGTGTATTGTTACTCAAATACTATACTTTGTCAGGGTATTGGATTTCTTAATGACCCTCGTAGGTTGAACGTGGCACTAACACGAGCTCGTTATGGCATTGTTATTTTGGGGAATCCGAAGGTTTTGAGCAAACAGCCACTATGGAATGGTTTACTGACGCATTACAAGGTACTTGTTGAACATATTACTTGCGTAGTTGGTTTTTATTTGTTCTCTGATGATTGCCCAAGTTGGGGTCCTGGCTTGGTGCTATCCTTTATTTTATTGCATTCTAGCAATGCCTAGTGTGCCTTAGTTTTTTTGTTTTTTTGTTTTTTTAATTTAATTTAATCTAATTTTATTTTAATTTTTGTAAGTTTGGTGTTATCTTATACTCTATGGTTCAATGGTTTCAAGATGAGCTTTCTTGTCTTCATAAAATCAGAGTTTTATGTGAAATTCCTTTTAGACGCAACATATATTGTTTTTTACCCTGTGTGTTCGATGGCTAATTTTCCAACTGAAGCTTTCTTTTAAAATGGTTTGTCTTTTAATTGTTATTAAATCTGTTGTTATTAATCTGTGTTACTATTAAATGGATAAAGATTTTCTAGTTTTGCTTTTTTTTTTTTTAATTTTAACAGAAGACACATTTTCATGTATTGCTATGTACCAGTAAGATGGATAATGGCACAGCATACGTTTACTGGTGCCATTTCTGTATTTAACCTTTCTGCAAATTCTCTCTTTATGTCACAGAATGGCCTATTTCGTGTTATTTGTATTTTCATGGAAATAACTCTCATAAGGAGCTTGTGTGGTACCCTTTGGCCCCTGAAAGATTCTAATATGGCAATCTTATATAAAACCGTTATACAGTTTGCTGCAGTGTTGAGTTCTTGAGAAAGAAAGAACAGAGAGAAGATGAAATGAAAGCAAACTAATTTCTCAGATTATTTCATAAACGTAAATAGGAGAATAATATATAGAGTACAAGAGCTTATGTGGCAGATTTGCCACGTGGCAAGAAAGTACAAAGCTTAACAGCTAACACAGAGTTTTGTGGGCTCTGAAAAAATCCATTTCGTTGTGTGATCCCGGCCTCTCCACGCCATCCGTCAATTTATTTTTAAGTATTTGTGTGACGATGACGATAAAGAGTTTTAACGAGATTAGGTTCCGGGGGAATTTTCAGAAGGCAGATTGGGTTTTAGATAAGACACTACCCAGAGATTTCGCTCTCATTTGGTGAGGACTTTTTGATCTGAGTTCTGGTTTCCTATAGGCGCAAGCCCCTATAGTTAATTACCCCTCCCGATAACGAGAGAGAACTTTCGATTAAGGCTAGTCGTTAAAGATATCACATAGGTTATGAACCTATCGTATAATAGCAATCATTTTAGGATTTAATTTTGAATTTGGATGATTTGAAATCTAGAGTTTATCACTACAAACTTAAAACTGATGGTGGGGGGAATGAAGACGAGCCCGATCAAGATCCCATGGTTCCGTCGTCCCGGGCTGTCATGATCCCTTGTCTACTTAGTCAGAGGAGATAGTCGACCCAACCTGACAGAAGGCGTCTTGTCGGCAGCCATGGGTTGCTTCGTCCAAGAATACCTTGTAGACCTGGGTTGATGTTTGTCTAAGGGGATATATTAGAATCCACCTTAGCTAACAGAGGGCTTTATGCCTATCGAATATACCCTATGATCCATCGCTCAAGGGTTTGACGCCTTTAGGGAACATACGGGCTTTGGCCGTGATCGTAATATAATGGTGCCATTTCGCGGCAAAACCACCCGATCAGAGGGCACGTGCCACGTCTCTGCTGGCAAGAGACTATTTGAGGATGAATCCTAGTGATACACCCGACATGCATTCGCTCTTTGTGAGCTGAGGTTAATTTCAAATTTATCAACTCCGACAAACGGTTGCGGGAGGTGGATGACTTTTAGTTTTGAGTTTTAAGGTGATATATTTTATTTCAAGAATTTAGTCTTTTGTTTGATTTGAGATTTGAAATTTGACCCCTCCGGTTGAAATTTTCAGTCAACACGACCATCATCGGGGTGACATTAAGGTCATTTATATTTTTGTAGAATCTTGAAAGACATTTTTTTATTCAAGTCGTGTCAACTCCGGTCCTTTCAAGGAGGAGGATGAAACTTGAATATTAGACCCGCGCAACATTCTCGAATCGTTGGATTTGGGACTTAGATGTAACGATTGGAGCACATGCGGGTTGTAGCATTTGACCCTGCGCAGCATTCTCGGTTATTAATGTTTATACTTTTAACATGTATATTGGAGCACATGCAGGGGTATATTTTGTTCAATGGATCATATTTAATACATAAGGGCCATTTTAAAATATTTAAACATGATCCATTGCGCAAGTGATTTTTACTTAGAAAATAGCCCGGGATTTCATTTGAGGGCCTACGAACGCCTTTTGTCCGCTTGTACACATGTTGCGGATCCGGTGGCATACTCTAAATTAGGTTTCATTTGTAACATATAGAAGATATCCTTCTGTCGTTATTATCCCACTCAACATAGTTTATAGAGAATGATTATTCAATAAATATTAGGAGATCATGTTAATATTCATAGGAGAATTACTTTGCTTACTATAAGTTCTCCTATTTTCTCCCTTTTTATTGAAATTAATTATATGAAGTGTTCTTCATTTTGTTTCAAATTTTGTATAAGTCCAAAATATTTTTTTAAGTCCTGAATTTTTAAGAAAATTTTGACAGCCTCCCGGCGTTCCCTCCCCGATGCCGGGAGGTAAGAGAGTGCTCGACTCGGCCGGATCAAATCGACGGCGAGGAGATTTGGTCTTCAGAAGCTTTGATGATCACTAGTTGGTTGCAAATCGAATGGTTGCCAATTTTTGGATGGAGATCATAGTTGATTGCCGATTGAGGCGATTGATTGTATTAATTGATTAAATAAAATTTAATTAAAATTAATTTTTTTTTAATAATTAATTATTTATTTATTTCCAAATTAAGTTGATGTATATTCCTCCAAATTTTTTTTTTTAGAAATTTGGCTAAGTCCCAAAATTTTTTTAGTAAATTTTGGCAGCCTTCCGTCGTCACCTCCCCGATGCCTGGAGGTAAGGGTGGCTCGACTCGACCGGAGCGAATCAACGGCGAGGAGATTTGGGAGAGCGAATCGATCCCATAAAAGAGTCTTCAAGTCTTCTAATGTGGGCGATCGACCTGCTAATTTAAACAATTTATTTTAATTTTAAAAAAATATTTTTTGTTCCCTCGAAAATCCGGCAGCCTTCCGGCGTCCCCTCCCCGATGCCGGGAGGTAAGGGAGTTGCTCGACTCGGCCGGAGCGAATCAACGGCGAGGAGATTTGGGAGAGCGATCAAGTCCACGGCATCTACGCTCCCTCGGCCGGATTAACTCGACAGCCAAGGGCTTCGGGGGACCGAATCAACCCCGGGACTTCCTTCAAATTTTCATACCTATATAAAAATGATTTCTCTCTCTCTTTCTCTCTCTCTCTCTCTTTTATTTTATTTCATTTTATATATATATATATATATATATATATATATATATATATATATATATATATATATATATATATATATATATATATATATATAATATTATATCTGATATATATCTTATATATAATATATAATATTATATCTTATGTAATATAATATATATCTTATATATAATATATAATATATAATATATAATATATATCTTATATAATATATAACAGAGGAAGGAGAGGGATCGGGAAGAAGAGCCCGATCGGAGGAAATCACGCACGGCGGCAGGGCGCTACGTCTTCGGCGGCGGAGGTTCAGGCCGGAGGTCGGCGGCGTCGGCTCAGGCGAGGTTGGAGGCTCGTGGCTGACAGGTGGTTGGAGTTCGACGGAAGGAGGTCAGCGGGTTGTAGTTAGGGCACGGCTGTGATTTGGTGTCGGTTGCCGAGGCAATGGAAGAAGTCGTGGTTGGAGTCGGTCGGCGATGAAGACGGCTGGAGGTTGGAGGTCGACTTCGAAAACCAGAGCGGCGGATCGAGTTCGGTCGGAGGGAGGGATGGCTAGTCCGGTGAGATCGACGGGCTTGGCGATTCATCCAAGGTGAGTCTTCCGAAAACCCCTTGCTTGCAATTTCTTATCGTTCTGAGAGCGTTTCTGTGTGCGTGAGAGAGTACCGAATGAGAGGAGTCATTTGTGTTGTGAGGAGCGGTTTCTGCCGAGAGGAGTGTGATCGTGGGAACGACGTGGGTGGTTGTGTCCGATCATGGGCAGTTGTGGAATTGATCGTTGCTGAGGTGGACTTGGTCGGGTTTGTTGATTGGGTCCGATTCTATTTGCAGGTCAACAAGTTCATCTAATTGTGTTTAAATCTAGCATTTCCCGTAACAAAGATCATGAGTAGCCTTTTCTTATCTGGCCTGGCAAAGCATGGTTTGGATGTTATGGAAGTTTACCTATTTGGACTTTTGGGGGCGATTTAGTTTCTCCAAGTGGTATACGCTCTTAAAAAATGTGATTTTTTTTACCAACCAATCTACTGATAAATTTTAAATTGCATCCCTTGTTTATTTCTGGAGCTAAGTTTGCATAAGTGCTTGCTTGGTTATCTAGAAGCTATTATGTGCAAACAAGCAATGATCTTTTACTATCAATGCTAAATCATTTGCTGAATAGTTCTTTTAATTGTTCATGTAACTTGTCGTGACTCTAAACTAAATGTTGCTAAATATATCTTCTTCTTTTTTTTTTTAAATCAGGAACGTGAGTGTCTTGTAGAAGGACCTCTGAATAATCTCAAACAGAGCATGGTACAATTTCAGAAGCCAAAGAAGGTTAGTTGCAGCATAAATTAAGTTTTTCCCATTTTTACTCCTCTTTTTCGGCCTTTTTAATCAATAGGCTTCATTAAAACGTGCCTTCTTGAGTTGGCAGTAATATCTTGTGCCATTGATTTATGTCAAACAGATTTATAATGACCGTAGGCTTTTCATTGGTGCTGGCCCTGGTATTGTGTCTGGTGATAATTTTGGTCCTGTTAATTTGCCAAGCCCAAATGCTGACAAGAGAGTTGGACGGATGAAAGGTTTTTTTATTAAATCTTTTTTATATATCTGATATTTCTTAATCGCTTTTGCGACCGTAACAATTTTGATTTGTTTTCATCAATCATTTCTCTAGCATTTTTTATGTTCCTCCATTTATAAACCCAGAATTTCACAAATTTCTACCTGCATGTAGGCTTTAAATAGTTGTAATGCTAATATTTACAATTGATCAAACCAGGCCACTCTTACATGCCATTTTCAACACCAAATGGTACTCATAAACCAGTGGCGCACCCAGCAGGCTATCCATTGTCCCGAATCCCCCTTCCACCTTTTCCTGCTGGCCCCCACTCTCAGCCATATGCTATTCCAACTCGTGGAGCTGTCCATGGACCAATTGGAGCTATGCCTCAGGTTCCGCAGCCCGGTAACAGGGCCTTTGGTGCTGGTCGAGGCAATGCTGGTGGCCCTATTGGAGGTCATCTAAGTCATCAACATAACTCACAGCAGGCTATGGGCAGCTTTGGTCCTGGATTTAATTTTCCTTCAATGGACAATCCAAACAGCCAGCCCTCCCTTGGTGGTCCATTATCCCAAAGTGGACTAATGACACAGGTTAGTTTTTCTGTTTGTTTTCAAAAGTTTTGTACGTCTATCTAAAATCTCTGATCTGATCTGATCATTTCATATTTTCCTTCATTCTTTCAATTGCTCAGCCACCTGTTCAAGGTCTCAGCCAGACTTTTAATGATGGATTTTCCATTGGTGGCATGTCTCAGGTAATTAATGTTATTTACTTGGTAACCATTTGTATGCTTAACTTTTTTCACCTGCACATTTTACCTATTACAAAGTTTTTTATTATAATAGGATTATGGCGACGACTTCAAAAGCCAAGGATCACATGTTGCTTATAATGTGGCAGACTTTTCTTCGCAGGCATGCTTATTTTCTCACTTTTTTTTTGCCATTTTATGACTAGGTGTTAGGTTATTATGCCATGTGCGAGTACATATGCTAAGCAATAACTTTTCCTTGTGAAGTATTAAGTTGGTTAGCTGATCTTAATATTGATTTAGCAGACTGTTTCTTGCAGTCTTATATGATTAGGGTAGTTGAACATTTTTAAATAAAATAATAGTAATGCGGTGAAAAATAGTTGCAAAGTAGTGACTACTTCATAACATTGAAGTTAACATTGAAGTTTTGCTGTGCATGTGTTTTATGGAGAGTTGTAACAAAAGCTTGTGAAATCACGGATGGGCAGTTTTCATGTTTTAGTAATTTTTTTTTTTTTTTGAGGCGGCCTGAGTATCTGCTGTTTTTTTCCGCACATATTCGTGGATTCTTCTCTTCATTTCTTTTTGTCCAATAAGAGTTTGTTTGAATGATTCCTCAAAATGTGAGGATTCAGTAATTGATTTTGCCTTATATGTTAGAATCCTTCGTCTACTGTGTCGCTTTTTACTTTCCATATGGCATCAAGTATTGTTCGTGTTTGCAGGCTTCCCAAAGTGGATATGCTGTTGATTATGTTGCCCAAGGACCTCAGGGTGGATTCCCAAGCTACCTAAATCAGAATACCCAACCAGGATATACCCATCTGGGCACTGGGAACGACTTCATCTCTCAGGTAACTTTGCAACTATATTACTTCATTTAATAGGCCGTTGCCTTAACATTGTATCCCTTCATTTGGACTAAAGAATCTCCTTTTATTCAGGATTATATGACGCATGGATCACCAGGGTTATTCAGGCAGGCAGGATTCAATGATTCTTCACAGGAGTCTTCTCAGAGCCATTTTGGTGGACCAGGTCCTCTTCAGTCACAGGTAGTTACCTTACTGAGCCCAAACTCCTTTTGTCTAAAGAGCAGCACAGAGCCTTACTCATGAGACACGTGCAGGGCCTCATAAATCCTGTTTATTCCCAACCATTCACCCAATACAATACCCAGCCTTTAAATTTGCATCCTCCACAACAGCTGAACAGAACTAAGTGAAGCAAAAGCATCTTTACATTGGCTGAGCTGCTTAATCTTATGGTTCATATGGGGACCAAATTCTCTCAATGAGAAATATGATTTTGCCAGTATTTGCCTTTAGTGGCTCATGGAAAGTTATAGAAGGCTGGGGTAGCTTGCTTTTCCCCCAAGTAGATGGAGATTGGATTTGGGTTCATATAGCTCCGATTGCGGACCCAACCTTCTACCAGCCTGAGGTAAAATGTTGTCCATCCCTTCCATCTTGTTGGTTTATAATACTTGTCTGGGAACAACTAGCCTGTTACATGTCTTTGAGGCGGTCTTCGGATTCTATCAGCCTATACCAGCAAGCAGTCTCGGAGTTGGATTTGATCTTTATTTTAGGATGCCCTAGTTTTCATCCCCTTGGCCTTGAAAGTGGCAATGAATTCACATTTTTTGTACATAAAAGTCTTACTCCTTGTTTAAATACTTGGACGATGCTACAGTAGGTATGTTTCCTTAAGTTAGTTGGGTTGTTCTGTAGTTGGTGATTGTCAAATACTTGAGCCCTTGCTCCAGACTCAATGCGTTATGTAAAGTCATATTTAGATGCCTTTTGCTTTCTTTGAGTAAGGTTAATTCTTTGCTTGAGATGCCTGTTTTGGTGTACAATGTTACTTATTTTGCAATCTGTTGCTTGTTTATACATTACGGAGCTCTGTTGGGGATTTTGATGAGGAGAATTTGATGTCTCTGTGGTCTCTTGTGGTTCATATGGGATGGCTTTCATAGGGACTTGAATAAAAGGATATGTTTATTTGTTGTCCAATCATTAGATCCTGAGCCTTGTTGTGGACTTTCAAGATGGTTTTATTTTGTTCATTTTTGTATCCTTTTTGGGGTTCATAAATGTTGGGCAATTGCTTGATTGTTGTATTTGATTGGATTTCATGTGATTGATAGACTCTCTTGAGTGTTGTATTTCATTGTTGTATCCTTTTGTATACTTTTTTTTTCCCTCTTGTATGTGAAGTGGGAACTTTTATTTGGTCCGGTCACTTGACGTAGCTCTACGTTCGGACGCCAGTAAAATAGTGGCACGTGTTCTCACTATTTACCGCGCGGCCCAACAACCCCGACCCGGAACGGAAACGGGATTGCTATGTTCGCGTGTTGCTAGATATTGCTCAGTATTGGTCAATTTTGCTCGGCAATAACGAGAAATACCATTATGTGAAGACCAATACCGAGCAATACCGAGAAATACCGAGCAATACCGAGTTTTGCTCGGTATTTCTCGGTATTTCTCGGTATTGGTCTTCACAAAGCGATATTTTTCATTATTGCCAAGCAATACCTAGCAATACCGAGCAATACCTAGAGCAATACTGAGCAATACGCGAACATAGCAATCCCGGGTCAAGTCGTCGGGCCGAGCGGTATTGAGTAAGACCACGTGGCGACATGTTATTGGCGTCCGAACGTAGAGCTACGTCAGGTCACTTGACCTAATAATTGTTCGTGAAGTGGAGGGTAACATTTAGGGTAACATTTGATGCAGTAATTATATTTTGTTCTCTCTTTCTAAATTTTTTCAATTTTCACTTATTAGAGGTTTAATTATATTGCCGTCAACAAGAATTTTTTGTCATTCTTTTCTCTGTCACTATCTAAAAACTAGTTGGCTCAATGGGAATAAGAAAATTTTCATTTTCCAAGTTGAAAGAGTAGAGAGAGATTTTGATCATCTTGATTACAAAAGATTATATGAAAATTTAATTGGGCAAGAAAATAAAATGGCAAGCGTTGCCTTCTAGAAATTCACAGTATCAGACAGTTCTTTTATCTTAGGATTATATGAAGTGTCTTCTTGAATGTAAATAACATGAGTTAAAAGCAATTCATAGGCATTAAAATCCTCAATGCCCAACATCAACATTATACTTGATTTGTTGGATTTTGATCTCCCCTTCTATAGGGAGAACGATCAAACAAAACATCATTAATTTATTCAAGATAATTAGACCTGTCAATATTGGACCCGACCCGAACCCGACCTGGAATTTTCGGGTTTGGGTTGACCCGAACCCGAAGCGGGTCGGGTTCGGGTCCGGAAAATCGACCCGTTTGCAAAAACGGGTTGGGTTCGGGTTGACCCGACGGGTTTCCGGGTCAACCCGAAAACCCGTTTAATTTAAAAAAAATTTATTCCCGCCCTTGCCCCTTGCCCCTTGCCCGCTGCCCCAGGCCCCCAGCCCGAGCTGCCCACTGCCCTAGGCCAACGTCACGTCGCACCGTCTGCGCCAGTCTGCTCTCCTGAGCGGTGCGACCCACGTCACGTCGCACCGCCTGCGCGGCAGCTCCGGCAATTGAGCCTCACAGCCGCAGTTCCGCGGCCAGCGTCCGCGTCCGGCTTCCGACGTCCGCGCCTCAGCCCGTCAGCCGCAGTTCCGCGCCTTAGCCGCGTCCGCGACTCCGTGTCACTTCCGGCGTTCGATCGGGTCATAATTGCTATTTTGTTTGCACTTTAGCTCTTTTTTTTCCCCTTAAATTATACTTAAAATTACTGTATATATGGTTAACCGGGTCGGGTCGGGTTGACCCGAAATCGAGACGGGTCGGTTTCGGGTTTCGAAAACCGATCCATTTATAAAACCGGGTCGGGTTGACCCGAACCCGAATAAATCGGGTCGGGTTCGACCCGTAACCCGAAATTGACAGGTCTAAAGATAATGCCAATGCCTCAAGTCTCCTCCAACTTGCATCATGAAAGTCATCCTTCACCATTAATATCTACTACATTGTATTAATGAATTCTCCAACTGTGAATAATAATATTATTTACAATCTATGACACACACTGATTAAATTATTTCAAATAGGTCAGGCTCCGTGATTTTTTTTTTTTTTTAATTTTAACTTTAAAAATCATAAGTTTCCTATAAATTGTAGTATCAATAACTTCTCTAATGTGATGAAGGACATCATTTGTAATATATGATACACAGTAGTTAAATCATTTTAATTGGGTCAGACTTGTTGATTTTCCCCTTTTTTGAACTTTGTTGATGTCAATGAGCATTAGGGTTGATGTTAACTGTGTGCATTAGCCTTGATGGCGATGCCATGCATTGATGGTGATGTTGACAGTGTGCATCAATTTTATAAGTAAAGGCACGTGTTAACATTTGTGCCGATGGCATGCATTAGACTTGTTGTTGGTAACATGCATCTGCATTAGTGCTGATGACATAAATTGACCTTGTTGCCGATCACATATATCATTGTTGGTGCCAACAATATGATAAGTGATAGTGATGACATGCATCACTCTTGTTTGACAATTGGGCAAACATAGTAAGATGACGAAGATCAAGTGACAGTGATTATGTGATAGCAGCCCCATTAATAGTAATTGTGTGATAATTGTTAGGCAACGATAGTTGGGTAATTGGTCGATTGATCATAGTTATGTAATGATAGTCTGATGATCAATTGTTGAATGGCGGTTGTTGTCCCTAGTGATTGTCGCCATTAATTATGAAGATTAATAATTTATTGCAGCATTCATTTAAATAACATCTATTAATAAGGCCTTATGGCCAAAGAACTCATAATCCAAAATTATGCAACTCTAAGCATATTTGAATCAAGGAGTCATAACATCTTAGTAGTAGACCCCAAAATATTATCTATGTAACCCATTATCGACTTAGCTATTGAGTATTTTCAAAACTTTAGCTTATATGTTTTATACACACAATGAGTATAAGGGAATTTTAGCTTATATATATATATATATTTTAAATTTTTTATTTAATTTTTTACTCTCACTCTAAAAATTAAAGCTGAATCTGATCCTACGAAGATCTTTTGGTTGATAATTAAAACTACCAACTAACACAACAAGGAGAGCTGAGTACAACCCTTAAATTGCTTTT
>CM028356.1:18469363-18619363 GCA_016618105.1 Dendrobium huoshanense
TAGTACAAATTTTATTTTTTTTATTTAAAATTTTCTTTAAGAAAATATTAAGTAAGCTGTCTCAAATATAACTTTAATTATAAAGCTTGAGGGTTTCATGACTATGAATCTCTTCTATTATTTTTAGTTGTAATGAATGTTTACTTACTTTGATAACATTTATTAGTTTTTATTTCGGATATTTGTTTGAAATTAATTTAATTTTTTATGATTAATTTGAATTCTAACATTTTATATAGCAAAAGTGTTCTTTCGCTATAAAAATATATATTTATTTGTCTTTTAATAAAATAGTGGACATGAATAGGTGGGGATGGTATAAGGAGTGGGAGTAAATTGTATTAGTTGGGGACTTGGGTAGAATTGAATGTGAAACAGCTAGGGACATTATCCTTCACCTGCTTTGTGCTCATTCATTTAATATGTTGGTGAGTGAAATGACATGGGGCACCAACCAGTGCCCTCAATGGTGAATTTGCTCACAAGCATAAGTTAATCTCTCTCTCTCTCTCTCTCTCTCTCTCTCTCTCTAAATCTATCTATATGTTATTAAATTTATCAACCCTCAGTGGAATCATCAACCCTCAACCCAACCAGGCACCCGTAGAGCACGAGAATAGACCACCAAGATTGTCAGCAAGCCAAACCAATAGGGTGGTGCGCAGGAATCAGCCTCATCATTGTCCAAAAAATACATAATCGAAACACACATCAACCTACCAGCAAGCAACACCATTTAGAAAGACCAAAATCCAACATCATAAAAAAAGTCACCAATCTACTTCCTTTTATTTTTCCTCCTACAACGTTTGTACGTAACCCTCCACGGCAAAAGCTTTTTCAATGATGCGACTAACATTCAAGTTATATACCGCATGATCCTCAATCTCCGGCCCAACCAAATCGTTCTGATCACCCTCGTTAAGAGAGGAATTAGAGTCATCAATCAAGCCAATCATTATAATCCACTCCACATGCTCCCAAAATAACTACCATATGAGCATATCCATCTGTATGATTTATCTAACTGTTAGGGGTATAGAATTACAATAGTTAAATTTATTTTAAATATATAAATTAAGGTTATAAATGAGAATTAATCCATTTGTATATATTGTCAACAAAAATATATATAGTTTTAATCATCATTTTAACATATATTATATCATTCTATATGTAAAATTTATATTCAAGGTATATATATATTGATTCCATGGGTGCGAGAATCAGTGCTTATGTTTTTATTCTTGGGAATGGACTAACCATGAAAGGCTGTGTAAAATTATTCTATCATCTTGTAAGTATATATATATCAGCATATGGATTCCTGCGCTTGATCATATCAAGTGGCAATATCTCTGATGCGAGATGCCTGCGCTTAATTATATCCGCGGCTGTTTATATGAAACTGATTCCATTCGAATAAGCAGTAATTATATATTGATTAAAATAATGCATAGTCCATTAATACTTTATAGTTTGCATGTAATTAATTAATTTCATATAAGCAGCCGTTCTACGCATTTATTCACTTGCATCTAATGCATGAATTAAAATAAACGATGCATTTATCAGTGATGATATAAGCTATTTTTTTTTTTTTTTATAGACGAAATTATAATTTTATTTTGCTGAAGGATATTTAATGAGTTGCCTCATAAACATTCCTTAATAAATTTTGTAATTTTTTTTGGACCAAAGGTAGCGGTTGACAGTGTAATTAATCCCTTAGCGGAACCTAATGAGGTCACTCACTGGCATCGGGCCCACACTACTGGCTTAGCCCCACTTAAAGGTAAGGCCGTAATAGAGGGGATTCGAACTCGGGATGGGTGGTTTCCAACCGTACTTGCCCACCAATCACCCTAAACCTTGGTGGGTCCTTGATAACTTTCAAAAGCCATCAATGTACCTTGATTTCGCTTTTTAATATCAAAAACTAACGACGACCAATATATATGTTTTTTTGTGAGACATTTGGGCCAATTAAGACAAAATCATACATACATATGATACTTAAGCTATAAATCAAAAGCATCTTAGTTGATAGTCAAAGCTCTCAACCAAAAGATTAAGATGAATTGATTACCAATATAATATTACCTTCTATTTTAGTTGGGAAGTTGCCTCCAAACAACGTTGTTTTGCTTTTTCCACTGGACTTCCTTATTGTGCGTATGTTTTATGACTTTTATCATGACAGATCCCTTTTGTGGTATTAATTCCGGACATAAATTTCATATGTTCATCTTTAAAGGTTCTGTATAGTATTTACAAATTTTTTTTTTTAAATTTGAGATCTATAATCAACAAAGCTTTTTCCCACTATATGGGGTTGGCCATATCAATTTATTTTTTATTGTGTCTTATTAAGTGTTAAATTTAGATTTTCACTCATAAAAAATTCCTACTACACCTTTAAGAAGAAAAATAATAAAATTATAGATGAAATAAAAGATATCAATGAATTTATTTTTTAAGAGGCATTTGGTTGCTGGAAAATTCAAGTCATATTTTTTAAAATCATGACTTAGGCTTCGTTTGGGACGGCTTTTTTATTGCTTTTTAAAACGGAGTTTTAGTACAAAAAAAAAAAATTTTGTACTAAAACTCTATTTTAAAAAGTAGTAAAAAAGCCGCCCCAAATGAAGCCTTAATTTCCAGCCATTTCTAGTTAAAAAAAAAAGAATTAGAAGAGATCAATTTGGTGAGAGAAATAGGCATAATAAAATATTGTTTGATAAAATATTAAATATAAGCTTTTTATACATCTTTAAAATAAAACAATGTGTTTAGCTCACTGCTAACGATCTTATCTTCTCAAATATTAGATGGTTTTCTATGTAAAATTCATGTTGGAATAGATCAAGGTTCCGTTTGGGATGATTTTTTTATTACTTCTTAAAATAGAGTTTTAGATTTTTCTGCTAAAATCTAGTTTTAAGAAGCAATAAAAAAACCGTTCCAAATAAAACCTTAATAAGGTATATTGATTCCATGGGTGCGAGAATCAGTGCTTTATGTTTTTTATCCTTGGGAATGGAGGAGCAGTAACCATGTGAGGCTCATAAATTTTATATTGTTCTATTATCTTACATTTATATGGATTCCTGCACATGATCATTCCAAGTCCCTAACTAATGCAATTTACTCCCTCTCCTTATAATAATGCTGATTAATTATTCTGTAGGGACGCCGAATACCGCCTGGAGACCAATTAGAATACGCCACATCACCCCTTATAGCTCGGTATTGTGGCTTGGTACCGCTCAGTACTGCTGATGTGATGCATTATAATTATTCTCCAGACGGCTTTTTGCGACCAGTCTACACACAGAATAATTTCTCCCTTATACCACCCCCATCTAATAATGTCCACCACGATACTAAAATACAAGGAAAAATATTTTACAAGCTTAAAAGCAATTTTGCTATATCACATGCCTTAATCACTTCCAATTATTCATTTAATTTCAGACAAATGGAATTGTAATCATAAAAAATTAAAATAATTTCATCACCAAATATCTAAAATAAAATGAATGACTGATATCAAAGTAATTATACTATACAACTACAAGTAAAAAAAAAGAAAGGATTGATATGGTTGACATCCTCAAGTTCTGTAGTTCATTTGAGGATTGGCACTCATCTCATCTTTGATCGTCCAAATCGGTGATGGAAACAATAACAAACATAGAATTTCTAAGTATGAAGCCCTCAACGACTGATTCAGTAAAAATAGTAAGGATATAAAAGAAAAGCGTGCATATCTTCCGTCTATTTACTTTTTATCCCCGAGAAGCTTCTTAAGAATTAGCCCTGTGGGAGAATATATTTCCGAAATTACCATTATACGCCGACTAACCATCTGTAGAGCACGCCGAACCCGCTCTCCTCTTCCCATTCCATAAAAGTACTGCTCGCCTCCAAATCCCAACTCCGGTCAACACCGCCGGTAGCGCTGGCTGGAGGCGGATCGAACTGATGGCTGCCGATTCTTCCGGAGAATCTCAAAGAATTGAAGGAAGAAGAAGCCGAGGAAGTCAGCCGATCGACGCAATCCCGAAGCCATCCGCGACCTCCGGTTCCGGCGGCCTCGGCGACCTCCGGCCCTGGCGGCGGCGGCGCAACTGCACCTCCTACGCCGTTCTCTGGCTTCCCTTGTGGTGCCCTCCTCAGGTGCTCCAAAACTGCCTCCACCTCCTCGTCTACCAAGTATTCGAATGAAGAACCTAACGAGTATGATCGCCCATGGCCGGGGGGGATCCCGTCCACAGACGGCCTCCGGCGGCTCACGCTGCCGATTTCGACGCGGAAGCTTCCAGATCTGGAAGAATCGGTGGCCGGCTGCGGAGCCGCCGCCGGAGGGAGGTGGATGGACGCACGGCAGAGGGGGCAGGATGGAGTGGATCGGAGCCAGGTGTCGACGCATTGGGAGTGGAAGGCGTGGCGGCATGCTGGAAGGAGGCGAAGCTCGTCGTGAGGGTGGAAGTTGGAGAGGCAAACGGCGCAGTCGAGCGATTGAGATTTCTGGAAGGCGGACACGGAGGAGGCGAGGGTGAAGATAGGGAGCGATGAGATAAGCTGATCTCGATCGGACGCCGCAGCCGGCGGCTCGGCGTCGTCACCGGCGACGGAAAGGCTGCGGAGGAGAGGGATAGGAGATGGAGGGGTGGAAGAAGACGAGGAGGTGGAGGAAGAAGAAGACGATCGGGAACGGGAAAGTAGGCGAAGTAGGAGATGTATGGAGGCGGAGGCGGTAATGACGAAAGCTACAATGCCGACGATTATGATGAGACTCGGAGCGCCTGAATGCTCATCGTTGGCGACAGATAACGCCGTAGAGGGCGGTGAGCGCTGAGGCGGCGGCGGCGGCGGCGGAGAAGGAGAAGGGGGAGAGGGAAATGCGCACATTGCTTTGATTTTGATCTGGGTTTCAGTTTCGGCTCTTCTTTCCTCTCTCTCTTTCTCTCTCCTCTTTCTTCTTGAAGGAGCATTTATATACTGCAGACAAAGATGAATGGGTATTGAAGAGCATTGAAGTCAAGCTTAACATTCTTTTTATGTTTTTAAAGTGTAGATTATATTTGATCTCTTTCGTGGTATTTAAGACATCAAAAATTGGATAAATTAGACCAAAATAAAATGCTAAAATAAGATTATGATTTCCTAATAATTAATTAACCAAAAAGTAGTGAGTTTAACATTACAGTTACCGCGGAGTAAAACTTCTCATTATTTTCAGGTTATTTAAAGGTTCGGATCTTATTATTTAGTTAAGATTTATTGGGTAAATAGTACTTTTTTTTAATATTTAGGCTAATTAAGACTTTGTTTGGGACGGTTTTTTTATTGATTCTTAAAATATTTTTTATATAAAAATTAATTTTTTTTTACTATAAAAAAAAAAAAAGTGGTGTCGTAAAATTATTGCAGCAAAAATTCAGCCCAAATTCTGTGGCAAAAAAATTGTTCAAATTTTCCGTTGAAAACCGTTGTATCTTCGACAAAAATTAATCAACCATAAATTCCGCCGCATATCCACCGTAAAATATTAAGTTTTCTTTAGTGAATATTATCATGATGGTCGTGCTTATTATTATTTTTTATTTTATTTTTTTTCATGATGGTTTTGCTTATTAAATGATATTTATTTACATCTTAGGGTTTTTAAAAGCTTAAATTTGATGTAATATTTAGATTAATTGATACTTATATTTTTTCCGTATTATAGTGAGAAATAAATGTGATTAAAATAAAGGATTAGTCAATGTAGTATTGCCTTTAATAAAACAAATTTAATAATATATATGGAAAATATTTATTTGATTTTACAAAAAAAAATTGTTTAGGAGATTCTTAAAGCTAAAAATGTAGTCATCTATTAAGGTACGTTTAAAGAGCAGGAGTAAAAGAAAGCGGAAAAAAGTCTTTGACATGACTAATTTTATAAGTCATCAAGTTATAATTCCTATAGCCTAGCCCATGGAGCTATTATTCTGTGCTGATATCTGACGGAGCCGAGGGGTACCCAGCACGGGTACCGAGATGGGTACCCAATAATGAAGTGTTGTGACGCATTTTTATTGGTCTTCGGACGCCCATGACACCATCTTCTTCATGATCTTCCTACAGAAGAACTCGTCAAGAATTTATGTGGCATAAGTTCATATCCTTCTACTATGAAGAGCAAACTATATGAAATACAATAGAAGTTCCTAATACTATTGAACGGGACCTGATGGATTAGGGAGGAAAGAAGAGATAAAAGGGCTAATTTTTCTCATAAACATTTTAGTCTACAATTGATTGGTGTGGGTATTTGCTTTTGAAGTGATCAGGAGGCCATGTGGAATTGGTAAAGGTTTGGATATATAGCATGCAAGTCATATTTTGGCAGTTCGGTTGGATTGGTTCTAAAACTACCCTAAGAAGCCAAGCCACCTCAAGTAGTTGATGGCTTGAGAGCCGGTGAAGCATGATTGCGATGCTAGATGGGCACAAACAACGTCTCATCCTAGAGCAAAAGTCATGGAAGTTATTGGTATGGATTTGTTGATTACTTGGTCAATGACATATAGGCTAGAAGTGTCAAAATATGGTTGCAGGTCGGGTTCGGGTCGAATCCAAAACTGATATGATGTTATTTGACACGATCTGAATCCGACCCGTTTTGACAAACAAGTCATAAAATTCAACCAGGGCCAGACCCGTCGGGTTTTTGGGTTGACCCGACCGACACAAAACAAAACGGAAGGAACATCGTCGAAGTTGTATCATCAAAGTTGCTGGACAGCCAGCACGCAAATGGGAGGAACTTGTCTCCGTCGATTGGACAGGAAAGAACGTTGTCGAGTTAGCCTAGGCCTCAAAAGTGCTGGAGAGTGGGGTCGCATGACGGCGGGACTGCGGGGTGGCGGGTTGCAGGATGGTGGGAAAGGCGGACGGTGTCGCCGGCTTGACTCTCAAGTGCGATCAGGGATGCACGGCACGTGCCGCGGCACAACGTTATGTCATTGTCGCTCTGTGACCTGTGTCGCACTCAGTTGAACTCACACATACGATGTTTGATGTCGACGAGACAAGAGGGCAGAGTGGCAGAAGTGGTTCCCGAGTCAACCCAGGTTAGTTTAGGGTTTTCGGGTCAACCAAACATGTCAAAATCCTGAACCCAAATCCGACCCATTTCTCACCATAAATTAGAATTTTCGGGTCGGGCGGGTGGGTTAGATTTTCGGATCGTATAAAATATTGACACCCTTAATATAAACATATTATTATAGGACTAAGATGGGCGTTTTAATCAAGTGCATGAGAATCATTAGTAACGCGTAGTCATCACAAATTGCATGACGAGAATTGGGTGGCTATCTTATATGATGAACATTATTACCAAGGAGATTATTGATGGAAGGCACGAGGTATGAGCAGCTGACATATGTTCAATAGAAAAAACTTATTTCGCAAAAAGGTTATAAATTGTCAAGATTTGTTGTCCTTGGCTGGAGATCTGCCATCTACAGGGTCAGCTGGGCTTGTTGTTACTATATAGCAACTTATGTAATTTTTTATATTAACACCTAACAATTAGGTCAACACTTAGGCTTCGTTTGAGTCAGTTTTCTCACAGCTTCTTAAAACAACTTTTAATATAAAATTTTAATCTTTGCACTAAAAAACTGTTTTAAGAAACAGTTACATTTTCATTACAAAATCTAATAGAATTTCATGCTAAGCTTATCAACAAATTAATTTTTGATTTCTTTTCGATTACAAGATGAGTTATTTTACAAACTTTAGATGTACTATGTCATTTTTTAGATTTTTTTTTTATTTAGAAAATTAGGGATTTTTTAGATTAATTTTAACTTGCTTATTCTAGAAAAAAGGAATATTGATATTTATTGAATTATTATATACTACTAGCATACATGTGCATATATGTATGTAGTACATATGACCAATAAAAGGAAAATAGTAATAGGCAAGGGCATCGTTAATAATAAGCAAATGTTACCATAATAATTAATAATTAAGATTCTTTTTATGTGAATATGAAAATGATAATACATAGACTAATATGCGGCTCTCATTTATAAAAGGAGATCATAACCTAAGGTTAGAGACACTGGGCATTGAAATAAAAAACTAAATTAATAATATGATTCTTACTATATAATAAATTTTTTTAATAATGGGAGCGCTAATTTATTAGCAAAATGACGCTCCATATTCATGGAGGTATATAGAAATAGCTCGAAACACAAATTTAATTAAAATATGATACGGTGAGAAAAAAAATGTGTACAATTGAAATCTTATATAGATATTACGTAAAACATACTGAATCGTTTACACCGGAAGCAAACTCGATTGACCTCGATCATCTGCCACATCCCACCACCGCCAACCACCAGCTCGCTAGCCCACTAGTCACCACCGGCCGCCGCAATTATACAGTGGATTATTACAATTGGGTTGAACCCCATGATTTTTACTTTTGCTAGTTTTATTTGTGCTTGCTATATTATTGTACAAAATTAATATATTGAACATATATTCCACCATGACAACTTTTCTAACAAGTAACAGACTAATCGTGACCTTATTGACAATAACAAAATGTCCAAATTTTGGTAGTGGTTCTCCGGGAAGATAGAAGAAAAAGAAATTAAGATTTGAGTATTAGGAATAAACGAACATCTTTCTAGAAAAAAAAAAAAAGAATTCTTCCCCATTTTTTCTTTATCAGAATACACGAATCAAAAGTGGATTTTTTTTTTGGAGCAAAATATTAATATGAGCTTGATTTTCTATTGGAGTTTTGAGGAGTATCTTTATTTATTTTTGGTTATAGGACCAATAGTTGTAGCTCTCTGAACGAACCAACAAAGGTTTATTAACCACGGGCGGAACCCCTTTGTGGCTAGGGGGAAACAATTATCATGTCTAACCCCGCCAGGGGGCACTGTACTCTTGGACCCCCAATTTATATGTGAATAGTTACTCATAAGCACCCCCCCCCCCCCCCCCCCCCCCCCCCCCCCCCCCCCCGCCTTTCTGAAAATTATGGCTGATTCTGCCCTGTTAGTAACTCCCCTCTTCATTAGCTCTTCTAAAGTCTCTCTCTCTCTCTCTCTCTCTCTCTCTCTCTCTCTCTCTCTCTCTCAACCTATTCCCATGACCCTAGTTATTATATACAAGTCACGTAAACCCCTCTCAAGGAGGATTGCATTGACAATTCTCATAGAAGAGAATCTTCTCAAAATTATATCTTTCTATTTTCTAGACATCATGACAATATAATTGTAATCCATATACTGATTATCTCTCTCTTCTCGTTACAATGGAAGCAGATCATTAGATTGAAGTAATATAATATTTGATACCATCTCTCTATAATATTTTGTGTTTTCCTCTTTTTTTTTTGGGATAAAATTCATGACTGGGCCTACACATTAATATAAATAATAGATACAAGTCCTTAAAGGATCAAGTGCCCCTATGAAAATATAGTATTGTAAGTAAAACCTACAAGCCTATGATCCAACTTATACAATAAACAAAAATAAAAGCATCAAAGAAATGAGGAGTCAAAAGCTAGCCCAACTTAGGAACACAAGCAGGTTCATCAGAGATTCTTAGAAGAGGCCAACAACACATCAGAAGAGACAATTAATGCTCAAACAATCCGCATGAACACCTACAAGATAAAATAACCTTCAATGAAAAAGAATAAGAGCTGAACCAAAGAAACAAAAACAACCAAAACCAACCCTAAAGGAGAGCAACCAAACCAACTTAAAAAAAAAAAAAAAAAAACTCCACAACCGAGCACCAAAACCCCAACCAAAAGCACCAAAGCCATACCCCAAGCCAAAACACCACATAGAACCTCAAACCCTCCAACCAAACCCCAACCCAAACCCCTTAATTTAACCCCATAACCAAACTAATCAAACCCCAATTAAAAGCACCAGAATCAAGCCAACAAAATCACCCCCTAAAAAAACCATACTTCACAGCCAAGTCCCCATGAAGAGGGACCCAAACCACCACAGAAGAGAAAGCAAACCAACCAAAAGAACCAAGCCAACCCAGTAAAAACCAAAAACACAACAAGGAAACAAGCATGCAAAAAAATATCAATTTTTTTTTTAATTTTTCCCTCTGTTTACCAACAACCTTAAAATCTTCAGCGGTGCGAACCACATTCAAGCCAAACAACACTTGAAAATCATTCCCAGACTCATCTATGTCTACCCCACCAACTAGCTATCTATGTCTACCCCACCACCTCAGCTAGCTGAAGAATGACATTCTTCCAGCCAGTCAAATCGATCCAGACAAATCTCCTTTATTTTCAAAATCAATTAAGCTTTCAAAGAATCATTAGAAAAAAGATAAATCAGAAATCAATAAAAGGCTCTTTTTCATTCACATTCATAATATTAGGCAACATAATCGGTTCCAAAGAAGCCAAGGGGGAGTCATCAGGAACATTAACCAATATGTTAGATGGTTCAATCAAATCCACCTTGTTGACATCACAAAACCCACATTATCTAATATATCAAAACAAGAAATGTGATCATTATCCTTAAGAGCTATCTCAACAATAACAAGGGGGACAACAAGCTAATACCCACAACCAGAAATTAAAGATAAATTATTAGCCACCTCATTATTCATAACCTGACACTCTTCATGGTTGGAATAAGCTGTATTCATAAAAGGAGAGGCACATTGATTATCAGAAGTATTAGTAACATGAACATGAACATTTTAAGCAACCAAAGCATTGTTCATACAATCATACCATTATTATTCTTCAAAACATAAACAACAACAGATGTACCATTAGGTGTGCCATGTCCTTCCGACACCAAAGTAACGGGCTCAATAGACTACCTTACATCACCAAAAGGAATCAAGGGATGAGAAACATTGTCGAGCACATCATTAGTAGGCTTATCACTCTTATTAATAGAAGCAGGGTTAACTAAAGGGATCTTTATTAAGTTTGGGGGTGTAAAATATGACAATCCATTTTCGAATGCCCCATAGATTTACAATGAGCACAATGTAACAACCCAAGATCCGTGTAGCGAAAGGATTCATCTGATCGTTCTTTTCTCTTTTTTTTTTTTTTTTTTTTTTATCGGTTTCTTCAACTGTCATTCATATCAATCCATACCAACATATATCCAGAGCCAGAAATAATTACATTACAGAAAAGAAACTACAGCAGACACTATAATTCACATATAGTACAAACAGTGAAGTGACAAAGAGTCCAAAAGAAATATCTACACTAGCCACACCGGCTACAAAAGAAAGCCTACCAAAGGCTGCAAAACAAAAGGCTGAACTCAACGGAAAGATCGTCAAACTGGAGGCTCTGCACCTGAAATATAACCACATATAATGAGCTTACAAAGCCCAGCAGGTCACCAAAGCCTACAACCGAAATCAAAGCACGGCGATGCTATCAATATGCAGGTCAATGAAATCAAATCAATCAATGGTCAATGAGTCTATGCAATACGGAAATCCATCGTCAATGAAATCAAGTCTGAACAGCGGAAATCAAATCAGTAGTCAATGCAGTACGTAAATCAATAGTCAATAATCAATGCAGTGGTAAAAACATCGGTAAATCGAAATCAAATCAGTAAGTGCTTCCAATCAATATCTATCCTTGTAGCAGTGTCTATCAATCAACACTATCAATACTATCAATTCGATCAGTCGTGTCGTCTATCAAATCAGTGTATCTATATCATCAGTCAATCAATAGGATATCTGTATCAATTACTAGCAACCGATAGCGTCAATTAATTCAATAAGGAACTCGTGTCAGAACGTACTTTTACAAATCAGTCAATCAACGACAGATTCTATAATGACGACGTATGATGCTACAATAAGGAAATCATCTCAATCAATAAAGCACTTTCCAGTCAATTACATCTATCAGCAGGGAAATTCATAGAACAATCGAATCAACTCAATAAGCAACCTAGCAATTGAAAACAAATCTATACAATGAAATCATCAAGTCAATAGAAATCAATTCTACGATAAATCAAATCCATACGACAACAATCCCTCCAATCAATCAATCGATCGAGAACCGGTACGACGACTCAATGTATCAATATCAGTGTCAATCTCTATGAATCAATACGTAAAATCCATATCAATATCGGTGCCGGTATCTATGAAGCAATCAAGTCGATAACATCAAACAGAAAAGCAATACGATAAATCCAATTGAAAAGCAATACGATAAATCAACAGTAGCAAGTCAAATCAATACTGAATCAATAGTATCAATGAGTCTATGAATCTATGCCGTCCATGTCCATATCAATATCAATGATCAATAGTCAAGTAGTATCAATGCTCAATGATCATTCAATGAAATCAATGAATCCGTACAATAGTAAGTCAATTCGATAAATCCATCAATATCAATGAATCAGTCAGAAATCGATAAATCAATGCATATCCGGAAATCCATACAATGGTCTTACTCGACAAGCACAAACACTAGCTATTATCAATGATCAATGATGCTGTTGTAGTTCGTTCAATGATGCTGTTGTAGTTATCCGCACGTTGGTTCTATCAAGAAGAGTCGTCACTCTTTTGCCCGTCGGCCGCCCGTCGGCATATAAAACTCCTTATAACTCCCAATCGTTATATCGATGATCTATGGTCTATGATTTAAAGGAAAGCCCGTCGGCCCACCATCCTGTACAGGTATCGATCAATCTTCAACCAACGTTCAACCAGGTTCCCACTTGTCTTTCAGTAACAATCAATCCATGCTATAATCGATGCAATAATCAAAAATAAAGAAATCTAAGACGATCATATCAATAATTATACGCATATCAATTCAATCAATCAATTTCAACCAAATCAGAAATCATACGAAAATCGGGCAGAGTAACGGTAGTCTATCGAATTTACACGAAAATCTCCAAAAATCACAATTCACCAAATTAATACAGAACGTGCACAGTAACATTATAAGACTATTCTTCTACTGCTCAAACCAATTCGGACATCATAATAATTTGCAGTCAAAATAAAACCCCGCAAAACCAAAACGAACCGGACGAAATCTTCCAGAAAATAATCAAAACGTGCAGAATAATCATATCTACAGCATACCAAAAGTTATGCGGTGAAATCTTCGCCAGTACCAAATCAGGTACGAAAATCACTTACAAAAACACAAATCTGAGCACCATTTTACAAAACCTCGAAATCTTCGAAAACAGAAGTAGGGTTCGGAATCCTTACAGCGAGACAAACACAATATCCAACAACAACGAACGACGAAAATCGCTCCGCGGGCCTCGAAATCGAACTTTTCCCTTTGCTTTTCCGCTCCTTCTCTCTCCTCAAAATATCTGTTTTAAAAAATGTTTTTCTCTCTCTTCAAAACGAGCTGATTTTCTTATATCTATACACTGATCGGCCTGGCCGATCGTCTCGATCGTCCTGGACGATCAGACCAAATTCCCATCGTCCTGGGACGATTTTTCAGGACGATAATTACTGTTCATAGGCGATAAAAACCCCTACTCACTGACTTGTGCCATCCACTGATCGTCCCGGGACGATACCTCGATCGGCCTGGACGATTTCGTCCAGAAATCAGCTATTTTCAATGCACTGATCGGCCTGGACGATCCAAACTTCGTCCTGGCCGATCCTGGGAGGAAAAATCACTTTCCAGCAGCTACAGCAAAGGAACGAGGTCTTACACACAATAAGAAGAAAAATCCCTCATAACCATAAACTGAATATATCCCAAATTTTCAGGTCCAACCCAAAGTCTATCGAGACTGTTTTTGGTGACATCTAACTCAACAAAAACGTGAGCGACAGAGGGTCTGAAGCCGCAAGAGGTAGCATTATCAATTTTTAAGGGTTGACCAAACAAGGAACCAAGACCATAAATGATACGGTGGGAGAAGAGGTGAGATCTAAGATTAGGAAACGAGGCTCAAAATGGAAAGATAGGGGATTCCACCTCATTGTCAAAAAGAGGAGTCTACTTGTACAATTTCATGAAACAATTGCTAACAAAATAAGAATAATGAGAGGACACTCTACAACAATCTAAAACATTAACATGCTTAATCAGCACATGTTTCATATTGATCAAAGTAATAATCAAGAAATCACAAATAAGCTTGAGGTTGGGGAAGAAAGTACTAATTACATCAAGAGAGGGTCTACAACCAGGAGATTTTCCAACCAAAGCGAACACGAAGGAGGCAGCAAGCGCAATGATTTCATCTTCCGAAATCCACAACGACGGTAACCTACGGTGAGAAGTAATCTTTAAGTCAGGAAAGCTGGAAGATAAAGAAACCCCAGATAGAGCATCTTAAAATGAACGATGAACGAATACTCTTCTTTACATCCAAAAAATTGGGGTCATTCAAATGACCAACTGCCATTGACACTGGAAGGCCAGTTAAAGGCGAGAGTCATAAGAAAAAATCAAAACAACAAAGAAAAGAGTAAAACAAGAAGAAAAAAAACTCCCTTGAAGTCGAATCAAACAACGAAAGCCTTGAGCAGGACGGCGTGAAAGAAGATGGCTAGGGCAAAGAAAACCCTAGCGAAGCGAGCTACTTTGCTGGAGACATCGGGGGGACGGATGATGATATTTTGTGTTTTCCTCTCTTTTGCTAATATGAAGTTAACTTAGTTTTTCTTTGAGATAATTTTTTTGTTGCTTTATAAAATAATTCTTACTATAATTTTTATTTTTGAATTAGAAATTTTTATACTATAAAACTGTTTTAGAAAAAAATATCATAAATAAAATCTTATTTTTAATAGTCCATCGATCAACATTTATTGAAAGCCAATGCGCTATGGTCCACATGTCTTCTCTCTAATACCTAGATCTCCCTCGAGTTCACACTTGTAAATCTCCCTATTTATATATGTACCCATTAAAGATGTCAGCAGAGATCTAAACTGCAAACAATATAAAGAGTACAAGATACCTATCAGTATACACAGATCAAGTATAGATATTTATTAATTAAATCAGCTACCACCAACAACATCTATGTTCTAATTAAAAATTGAAATAAATAAATAAATAACTTAATTATTTTTTCTTTTGTTTAGTCAGCACACATCATCCCCCCCTTCAGTTACCACTTGTCACATAGAAATCATAAATAAAAAAAATATTGATTAATTTCCTATGTTTGAACTTAATTAGGTAACTTGGCATTCATGAAGCTGAATTAAAACGCATTAATTTGACTAAATAAGATTTATTGGTCTCCAACCAAATCACTATCAATTAATTCTTCTTATTTATGTTTTCTTGTGGAGGTGATGATGGCTGATGGAGTGGTGGGGGAGTTTATTACTTTCATAAACTAAATCATACAAAGTCATTTATTTTACTAATAATAAACAAATAAGGAGTCAATCGTATACTTTTTTTTTTTTTTTTTGATAAAACTCACACAAAAAAGTCTACGTGTTAATTATACAAGAAAAATATAGGTCCTTAAAGAACCAAAAACTCTATAAATATACACTCTTTGAAATAAAACATACGAGTCAATTATTCTACCTAGGGGCGAACGAAAACCCGACCCGAAAAATTTGGGTTGGACCCGACCCGATTTCAAAATGGGTCGGGTTCCAGAAATCGACCCGTTTGAAAAACGGGTCTGGTTCGAGTTGACCCGACGGGTTGCCAGGTCAACCTATGAACCCGTTTAAAATCAACTGCCTGCACTACCCCGCCTACCCGCAACGCTGCCCCGCCTGCCCGCGAAGCACTAGCGCTCGCCCGTGTGCACCCGCGCTGGCCCACGTGCACCCGCGCTTGCCCGCATGCACCGAGGCCCCCAGCCGCCCGTTCGCGCTCACCAGCACGCACCGCGACCCCCCGCTGTAGCCAACGCACTCGCCCGCGCGCCCGCACCCACCGCCTGCTCGCGCTCGCCAGTGCGTCCGCTTGCTCAACCGTTTTGGGTCAACTCGTGTCGGGTCAGGTCAACCCTGTAACCCGCCGGGTCAGGTCCGGTTTCGGATATCCGACACGTTTACCTACCCGGGTCGGGTTAGGGTCGACCCGTTTGAACCCGGGTCAAAACGAGATAAACTCGAACCCGACCCTTGACCCGAAATTGACACCCCTAATTCTACCTATTGCAATATATAAGAAAGATAAAAATACAAGAAAAGCAAGTAAGAGAGAACAACCGGCTCAGGATAGTAGCAAAAGGGATCACAGGAATTATACAATATGATTATTAGGGTATGCATTATTTGATTAAAATAAAAGTAATAATAAAAGTAAATTGATATTGTTTGGCTGATTCGATTGGTTGTTAAAATTATATTAATTTATTTAAATATAAAATAAAAAATCAATAAATTATAAATAAAAAAGTGATGATATGAAAGATCTATATTGATATTATTTACATAAAATTATAAAAGTATAAATTTTATTAAATATTTTTAATACATACAATTTAAATTAACAATACTTAGAATTATATTTTGATTCACCAACATAGAGCATTCTGAACTACTATTGTTTGGCTATATTCGGTTTAATTCTATTAAAAAATAGTTTAACTAATTTGATTTTTCTAAAGTATTAATTTAAATTAAGGGTTTTCAAAACGAGTCAATAGATCATATTCTAACCTTAATCCAGTAAATCCGAACCTGGCCCATTTAATGAACGTGACAAAAATTGAACCCAAACTCAACCGCTAGCAACCTGAACATGAACTGATAATCTGTTTTATTATAAAAAAAATATTTTTATTGGCTCATTAATAATAAGTTTTAGATTAATTAAGTAAAAATTAGAAGATTATATTAATTAATAAAATAATTTAAGAAAAAATTATGAAATTAGTTAAAATTGAGTTGATGGGTCAATCCGAATCCTACTTTTAAACGGGTGGTCTGATCCGGATCAGGTTATTGGGTGTGATCATTTTTTGACACCACTGTTTAAATTAATTGATTTTAATAAATTACTATAAATTAAATAGCGAAAATGGAACAAATATATATAAACCCCTACTTATTATTTTAATTAAAGGATGTAAGTAAAGTAAATAAATATTAGCGAATTCGATTGGATTGGCGTGGATCAGAAGTGCTGTCATTGACCTTGCAAAGTTATTATTTATAATTAATGGAGTTCAAGCACTGATGGCCAACTCCCCCTACCTCTCTCTCTCTCTCTCTCTCTCTCTCTCTCTCTCTCTCATAGGATACACGTGATGCGCTCGTGAGAGTGGAAGAGCATGTTAATTTCGTGCCGGAGGCAGCGCATGGATATTGCTATGTGCGGCCGTACAGCAGATGTCAGGGTGGAAGGAATTAAGAGATTTAAGGAGAAAATTTGGGGGGAAAAAAATGGATAAAATTTGGGGAAAAAGTTGACCTGTATAAAATAATATAAGAAAAAATTGGTTTGGTGTCGAATCTTGAGATAAGATAAAGTTGAAAACCTTCGAAATTAAACTCGGGTTAATTTGAACTTCAATTTCAGCAAATGTATAGTCTAGCTGAACATATCAAAAAGAAGAACTCAACGACACCAAATTCGACCCAATCCGAGTCTAAATGGATCTAAATTGAGGACTTGAAGCACATTTTGAATGTTCAAATCATAAATTGGATGACCAAAACCATTTCAAAACATAACATGCTTATGGTTGAATCAAACGGCTCTTCGAGCCAAATCCAATGATCCCAAGATCATCGAATTTTGATGTCATTATGACACTCAAATATTCGATAAACGGTCCACGATCAAGCGAGACGATATTACTCATCCATTTAAAACAATCTTAACATGACCATGATCTTCTTCATATTTTACTGGTCATACTACTCCAAAAAAAATTACAAATATGTCCTTCATACTTTGCTGAAGAAGGACCAAGCAAGAAAGAGAAGGAAGATAAATATGAGTTCTCTTGTCACTAGACTCCTTGATCACCATCTGGCCACTGATCGTCGGTGGCCAGGTAGAAGTTCGGTTGATTCGCCGGACTTCTTCCTGGCCACCGACTGAAGCCGGACTTTTTCTCGACCACCAGCTGCCACCACTCCCGAGTGAGCCAAAATCTTCAAATTTAGCATGCTTATAGTTGAATCGAGGGCTCGATGAGGCAAATCCAACAAGTTTATGAACTATTGATTATGGTACCATTAAGACATTCAAATGCTAAATAAACGATTGATGATCACATAAATCAATAAGAGCAATTTGATGGAGTGTTTTCAGATTTTGACTGTATTTACGAAATATGTCACTTTCAAAAATCTATGACTATAAGTAAACCTTTACTCTCTATATGAGGGGGCCTTGGAGCTTGGGACTAGAACTTGAACTTTCGCTTGAGATTCAAGAGAACTCGGAGATCCTTAGTATCTCGAAGCTCACCGTTATACCATTGCCATATCATCGTCGTCGACATCAGTCACTGCTCTACTACGATTTTTCTGACTTCCATTACTCCACTACAATTCTCAGACCAATATTGTTATACTAAAATCATTGAATCATCATCAGCCTTCTGTTATACTTATTGTTGAAAGAGAATATTATTTCTTCCTATTCATAAATTAGAGTTATATTTGTTGCGAGCCAGAATATTCGGGGCAGTACATTTAAAAAATTATGCGTCTTAGCGCTATACAAGTGTCCAACTCACAAATAAAAATATTAAAAACACCAGAACTTTTGTACATGAAAAATCCTGAAAGGAAAAACCACGGGGTCACGCACAGTTGAAATGATTTCACTAGTATTTGAATAAATTACATATGAATGTTTCGTCCTTAAGACTGAGGATGATCGGATTACAACAGTCAACTGTCATGTTGAAATCTTGTTACGAACAAGGATCAAATGGAAATTCAATAGCATTCAGTTGACAAGCGAAAATTCAGAATCATTTGGTGGTTGGGAGGAAGTTCAACTACAATTGGTGGTCTGATTGAAGTCAAGCGATAGTTGGTGGTCGGACAGAAGTCCGGTGATAGCTGGTGGCTTAGCAAAAGTCCGGAGGTAGTCCATGGATGATCGGTGGTCGGGCAGAAGTCTAGAGACAGTCGGTGGCCGGGCGGTGGTCGAGGAGGAGTTTGGTGGCAAGAGAACTCATATTTCTCTCTATTCATTCTCTTCCTTGATTGCACCACTCCCAATGAAGAATGAGGGGTCTATTTATATTTTTTTTTTTTTGGAGTGGAATGACCCGTTAATATGGAGAAAATCATGGGCATATTGGGAATGTTTTGAATTGACGGTCGATATCGACTCCCTTGAAGTGGACCATTTATCGAGTATTTTTGTGTTTTAATGCATCAAAATTTGGCAATCTTGGGCTCATTGGATTTTACTTGTCGAGCCGCTCAATTCAACTATAAGCATGTTGTGCTTAGAAATCTTTTGGTCATCCATTTTATGGTTTGAACCTTCTAAATGCGTTCGGGTCATCGATTTGGATCTATTTAGGCTCGGATTGGATTGAATTTGGTGTAAATGGATTTGTCCTTTCGAGATGTTCAGTTCGACTATACGTTTGCTGAAATCGGAGTTCGGATGGTCAATATTTAATTTCGGAAACTTCCAACTCAAATTTGCCTCGAGATTCATGCCCAGAAGAGATAACTTTTGATGATGTATCAATATTTTATCACAAAAAAAGGTATGCTACATTAAATCTATTTTCAAACTTTCTTTTATACTACTATCTAATAAATAATATTTTGATGATGGAATGTATTTTTATTCTCAAATTAAGCTTTAAAGGACATCAAAATCAATTATTGGGTTCGCTCACCAATTAACTAGTTGTTAACTTGTTCAACTAATGAGCTCAATCTATGGCTGATTATTTCACTTTTTGAAAATTTCATTCTTTTAAGATAGCACGAATTTAAAGTCACATGAGTACGATTTTTTTTTAATTTAAATTAATTATGCATAAAAAAATTTTCATGGAAATAATATTTTAATTTTAATTTTTACTTCCAAGAAAAAATACATTGCTTAGCTTCCTAATAGAGTGATTACTATACATTATTTAAAAATAAATAATATATTTTTTTTAACCGTTTGATTATTAGTTAATGTTAATCTAGTTAATTAAGCTAATTAGATATAATTTTAGCAATTTAATCATTAATAGATATGTGAGATAACAAATTAGTCCAAGTTCTTAAGAATTGATCAACTAACATTAATTAGGAATCAATTGTGCTAATATATTAGCATAATTAGGTATTAATAAGGCTAACTAGATATTAGTAAAACTTAATTGCTGTTAAAAATAATAAAATTATACATTATTTTGTTCATATATAGTCAATGCATGTAAATAACTTAACTTGCGGACTCACGTAAAAATTATCGGTACTTTCTTTCAAAATTTAAAATGCATGTTTTTTATTGCATAATATCCTTATATGCATTAATTCATTTGATGAGAAGTGCCAAACACCTATCTCCTTTGATCTCTTCCTCTTTTTTCTTATCATCATCTCATTAATCCATGGTATTATTATTGACCACCTCACCAATCGATGGGCTGTCCTATTAAAACTATCATGAAAGAAAGAGATAAAAGGAGAATATTTTGTTTACTTTTTTTTTTATTTTTTTTTTTAATTATGATGTATGAAATTTAAATGTCAAAAATATATTTTTAGACTAAGCCTTCGTTTGTGACGGCTTTTTTATTGCTTTTTAAAACGGAGTTTTAGTACAAAAATAAAAAAATTTATACTAAAACTCCATTTTAAAAAGCAGTAAAAAACCGTCCCAAACGAAGCCTAAGCTGTCTTTTATCTAAATTTTAGTTGAAAAAGTTAAAATACTTATATATATATATATATATATATATATATATATAAACCATACATTAAATTTAAAATATTTGTGTCAGAAAGCTTTAAATTTGGAATAAAATACTAAATAAAATAAAGATATTCATAATAATAAAACTTTAAACAAAGAGATAATGTGATGATATAAAATTTTTAAAAATAATAGTTTTTTTTTTGAAAATCACATAATCAATATTACATTTCATAAAATTTAAAAATGCACTGATAATAATATTACATGACATTCTAATATAAGTTTTATTTTTCACAAAGAAAAAAATTGTATATACTAAGAAATATATTTATTTTAAAGTTTCTAAGACTCCATCGAATTGCTGGCTCGGATAAAAATGGGATACTTCTAACGTTTTAGCGTCGATGCTAAGGTAGGGGTGTCAATTTCGAGTCACGGGTCGGGTTCGGGTCAAACCCGAAATTGACCCGGCACTATTCGGGTTCGGGTCGACCCAACTCGTTTTTGCAAACGGGTCAATTTTCTGGACCCGAACCCGACTCGCTTCGGGTTCGGGTCAACACGAACCCGACTCGCTTCGGGTTCGGGTCAACCCGAACCCACTTTTTTTAGCCGCGGCAACAGGTTACGCGGAACCAGTCGCCGGAACGCTTTACGCGCAGACCGAAGTTGCGGACAGCGGAACGCGCACTCGCTCTAGGGCATGCGGCAGCGGGGCGAGGCGAGCCAGGCGTGACGCGGGGCGGGGCGGAGCGCGACAGCGGGGCGGAGCGAGCCAGGCGCGACGCGGGGCGGGGCGGGGCATGGCAGCGGTGTTGGGCGAGCCAGGCGCGACGCTGGGCTGACGCGGGGCCGAATGCCGGGTTTACGTGTTATTCCGGGTCAAATCGGGTTACTCCCGGGTTTCCGGGTCAACCCGGACCCGGACCCGACCCGGTTTTGCAAACGCGTCAATTTTTCAGACCCGAACCTGACCCGTTTCGGGTTCGGGTCAACCCTAACCCTAAATTTTCGGGTCGGATTCGGATCTGATTTTCAGGTCGGGTCCATTATTGACAGCTCGATGCTAAGGAGTCTTACGAACGACCAAATGGTACTTATCAAATGATTGCTTTCTATGCACTTCAAAAGCTCTTCAGTGGAATCTTAAGAAGCAGCATCATTAAAAAAAAAAGTAGACAAGAGACATAAAAAAATTAAAATAATTGAATTCTCAGTTAAAATATAAGACAGAGAAGTATTAATATGATATTATCCTGCTTCGATTAAAGTGCATAATATAAAAGGAAAGGAATCTTCATAAGAAGAGACTAGTAAGTGCAAATATATTTTTATTTTTTATTTTTTTTTAACTTTTGAGTTAATTACGGCTAATTCATATAAAAAAATCATATACTTAAATTTTAAATTATAAATCTTTTAATTAATAATCAAAGCTCTTATTCAGTAGATCAAGATGAGTTACATATAAGTGCAAATACAAATCATCATTGCTCCCACTAGCGAAGATAATTAAACTTTAGCGATAAAAAGGAAGGAAATGGCAGAATAAATAAAATAATATAATATGTAAATCGGCTCATTTAATTATTTAAAATTTATTATATAAAATATTACATTTTTTATTTAAAATGATAAATTTTATTAAGCATTTTTACGAAAAGTACAGCTTGATTATCTTGCCCTTTACTAATGTCTTCTCGACTTCTCTCCTTTAACTTTTTGTTCTCTATCATATCAAAGAATGAAGCTTATTCTCCTTCTTTGCAAGATGCCTATGATTCTCTTTTATGGAGAAAAGAAGCCGAGTCTAATCCTAATTAACCGTTTTCGCATTTTACCACATTTTTTAAATAATTAAATAAAAATTATTATTATATTATTAAAGAATTTTCCTAAATAAAAAAGTAATTTATATTTAAACTTTTTAATTTTAAATTAAAATGAAAATTCATTATATTAATTAGTAATAATTTATATTAAACTATATGATTATATGTAAATTAAATTTAGACTAAAAAATAAATTTAAAAATTGAAAATATTTAAATTTAAAATTATCATATTATTTTATCTATTTATTAATGATAAATTATTTTTACATAAATAATTTTTAGATATAAATTTATAACATAAATTTGGTATATAACATATAAAATAAATTAATAATAATTTATATTAAATTTCTAAGCTTATATTAGAATTAAATTTATATTAAATATATAATATAAATTAGTAATAATTTATATTAAATTATATGGTTATATGTAAATTAAATTTAGACTAAAAATTAAATTTAAAAATATTTAAATTTAAAATTATCATATTATTATATATTAGTATAAATTCTTAAAACTATATACTAGTCGAGTATAGTGATATTGGAATACTCAGAATTTAGGACCACCTATGGAGTTATACTAATAAGACAAATATCATATGAAATGTTTGGTCGAAACAAAAAATATCTAAAAATGTTAGAGCTCATACGAAAATACATTTATTCTGTATTCCTATGAATACAATCAAATAAAAAAATTATGATGTAATTATGACTTTAATATGATTATCTTTTTACTTCATTCCTTTATAAGGGCAAAAGAGATGTATAGTTTATATAATGTAACTCATCTCAGGGCATCTCCAACCAAAAAATTCAATTTCCACTCCAAAATACAATAAAACTTCAAAATACGGCAATTCGTCTTCAGTCGAACTCCATTTCGCTCGCTACTTTATCACGCTGCCAAAGGTAACTGTCTTTCTCCTATTTCACATGCTTTTTCGGCAAATCCCGAATACACAGAAAAAATAGCGGGTGTGAACAGTGTGACGCCAATATCCCAAAAAATAGTGGGCGAAAACACGTTTGGTTGGATCATTTGGCAAACGGCAATAATTATGTAGGCCGATGGTCTTAGCCTGTTTTTGGCAAGGAGCTTATACTATCCATTAAGAGATCATAAATTCAAATTGATACATATATGAGTGATTTTGCAAATAAATTCTCTCAAATCCTAAAACAAATTTAGTTTATATAAATAGGTCAGATATGTCAGATGTTTGTCATAAGTATCTGATGTGGAGACAAAACTCTCTTCTTGATCTTAGTTGTTCTGCATTGAGATGTTAAAATTAGGGAGCCCGGAAGAGGAACAAGAGTCAGTTAAGTTTAGTCGGTTCCCTTCATCTGTACTGATGAGGCTTAGCTGAAGTGCAGTGTTGTCTGTCTTTTACCTGCTCAAAGTTTGTTCTTATAACACACAGTACGTACTGCTACACTGAAAACAAATGTACATAAATATTATTTGGGCTCTTTGTTATGATTACATTCTTGAATTTTGAGAGAGTATCATTCACTTTTATTTGAAAAAAATATTAATGTCATCAAGTATTTATATGATTCAAGTTTTGAATATTTTCTGAAGGTGTCTTATAAGACTACAATTGTGCTCAGAAACAGACATTTTCTGATTCAAGGAAGTTGACATCACACAGTGTGACTATCTAGAAAATAGTGCGGCTTCAGTTCTTTGTTGGTGGAGTGACACTGAAAGTGAACAGGAAAAGGTAAGTAATGCATAGCTCTTTCTAAGAACTGTAATTTGGCTGTTTGTGTGGTGGCAAATTTAAAGTTTTTGTATCATTTCAGCAAATATAGCTAACAGACATAAATCAGCCATGAATTTGCTGTAGAATTTGCTTATATTTCTCGACAGGCTTCTGTCTACTTTGAACAATACATGCAACTGTAACCACAGTAATGCTGAGCTTGTCGAACCTCATATCCAGACCTTGAAAACGGTAACGAATGGTAAGGGGAAAAAGGAGAAGAAATTATGAGAGTTAGACCGGATATGCGAATAATATCTCAATCAAAACATATAGGCATGATATATAGTAAAAAAATTATCTTGATTGGGCACGAATCTCAAGGCAAAATCAAGTTGGAAACTTCAGAAATTAATTTTAGAACCATATGAATTTTAATTTCAGCAAATTTATAGTTGAACGGAACGTCTAGAAAATACGAGCCCAACGATGCCAAATCTGACCCAATCGGAGCTCAAATGGGCTAGGTCCCGTGGTGTTTCCCTTTTTCAGGGTTTTCTACGTAAAAATTTTGGTGTCTCTTATAAATATTGCACCATCTCTTTTATATGCATGTGTGTTGGATCTTCGTACAAAATTAAGACGTTAAACTTTATATTTCTCTACCGTCATAAATATTTCATGGTGCAACAAAGCTGAATATGCTGCACATCGTATAGACAATTGTGGCAAATACAATACAAAAAATTAGATAATACAAAGCTACATGTTTTACTTGTAAGTTCTCGAGTGAACTGAATGCTGAATAGAAAAGATGCATTTAAAAATAAGAAAAAACAAAATTCGGCATGACATTTAATAAATGTTTATGAAATGGATTTCAATTGCCTCGCAAATGTTAACTATTAAATATTTGTAGCAAAAAAAAAAAAAAAAAAATCTTAACAAGTATGTTGAACCAGCTGCTCCCTTGCTATTATGTCCTTAATTTTTAACAAAAAATACTTCAAATCTAACCAGTCTTCATTCTAGTTCAATATGATATCCTTTTCTATTCTGTTTTCCATTTTTTCATAATATCTCTCTCTTAAATCTATTAAAAAGCTGCACTATAGATAAGTTTATTAACTCACTTAGCGACTTAGGTTTAGTTTAGGACCGCTTTTTTATTTAAAAAATTAAAATATTTATATTAAAAAGCTGTTTTAACAAACAGTACAAAAACCGTTCCAAACGAAACCTTAATATCAATTGAAAGTCTCAAAAATCAAACTACGAACAGCTCATTATCACACATTACCTATGAACAATGATTTAATACTGCTGCAGCTTACAGTGTCAAATAATGCTTTTTGTTTTGATCACAGAAAATAATTGGCAGCTGAAGTAATAGAGCACTTCAAGATTCAACTCCTAGCTGAGTTTGTTGGAGCAGTGAGGGCATATTTTTTATTTTATAGGATATTTTGGGGTTATATTCTATAGGTTTATCCTAAGGTTACATATAATACAAAATATCATCTCTTATTAATTTTACTTTGAACTAATACAACTCTAGAAATTTCTTTGTATTGGCATAAATCTAGAGATGATATTTGAATTGAAAACTTCTAAATTTAAATTCATGACTACCATAATTTTAATTTCAGAAAATTTGTAATCAAATTGAACGTCTCGATGAGAAGAACCTGCCTACAATTGATTTGATACAACTCCAAATAAGCCCAAATCTGGCACTTGAATTATGTTTGAAAACTTCTGAATTTGGTTCTTAATTGCCTACCTGTGGACATTTGCATTTTATAATTCCTATAAGAGGATTCAATCAGTTGTTCTTAATATAATTCAATCTTTTTTAATTGTGAGGAAGGGATTATTATTATATCGTCTATTCTATAGTAGTATATTAGATTATTATAGTTGGGTCATTACTCGTGGAATTTCATCTTTTTGGACTTTCCACATAAAAAGCAATAAAAAAGATGCCCCAAATGAAACCTAAGGTTTCGTTTGTGACGACTATCTTACTCATTCTTAAAGCAAATTTTTAGTACAAAAATTAAAATTTTTGCTATGAAAAATAAATTTTTTGCTTTAAAAAATATTAAAAAAGCCGTTTCAAACGAAGCCTAAATCTAATACTTGTATGCATTTTAACACGACGACAATAACAATCTCAAGTGGTCACATCAGACTAAATTCCCTTATGTTTAGCCTATGAATTAGGAGCTCAAACTCATTGAAATGATAGATCCAGTTGATCAAAGTAACTTGGATTCATTGAAACAATAGACCCAAATGATTAAAGCTGCCATAATCATGTCTTTGTAAGGCTTGACGACCTCTTGCTAGTGTTCAATTATGAGGCTCGACAAGATGATTGTACGCATAAACTACTAAATGAGCAATCAAATGATGGTTGGTAATAAAATTTTATTTTTTTTTCTTAAAAGAATTAGTATTTTAACTTTTTTATTCATCTTCAATAATTACAGTTGCATAAGTCCAAAAAAAAAATATAATTTTTCTATTTCATATATAAAATTATATATTTTATAATTTATTTTGTCCACTGTCAAAATAGAGCCGGCTCTGCCCTGTGTGAAGAGGCTTCACGAGGACAAATTATTTTGTGCAGTCACCGAATAGTTCATAGACGAATCAGAACGTGACATGTCACCTCGTACCGAGCGGTACACAACAGCGAAACACTACAAAAAAATGGCGTTGCACGTTCTCATTCGTCTCTGGATGCCGTTCAGTGACCGCACAGAATAATTTTTCCTTCATGAGGGAGCCAAGTCAACTGTTTTGTAAAACATATTTAAAATGTATTGAAATCAAATTTAATTTATTAAAGATGCCTTTGGAAGGATATTTAAATTTGTGCTTTTAAGCATCAAAACCAGCAGTTTTTATGCCGTCGGTTTTGGAATAGTATAAAAAAGTTGGGATTCTGTCATGCTGTATAATAAAGGAATTGATTTGGAACAATTCTATATTTTAATGCATTTTGTTGTTTTATACATTATTAAACACAAATCATAACTTTTAACTATTTTAATGAAAAAAAGCAGGATATGTTTGTTACATTTATAATGTTTATAGTGCGTAGGAATTGTAGTGCAAATGGTGAAAGTATAAAGCTCAAAAAGAAAATGTAAAAGAGAAATACTTCATATTTAATGTCCCTTTAGATTTATATGTCATTGCCTATCTCAAATAATATTTGAATCGAAAACTTTCAAAATTAAATTTAGGACCATCCAAATTTCGATTGTAAAAAACTTATAATCAAATTGAATATCTTGATGAGATAAATCTAATGATACCAAAAGTGGTACGATCATCAATCTAATGATCCTAGATCAAGCACTTGAAACAGAAATTTGATGATCAAATTATCTATAAATATGACATGTTTATAGCATATGATCCATGCCTCCCAACTGTGGTCCTTCCGATTACCGTTACTCATATACGATCCTCCAACCAATGTCATCCAAATACAATCCTATGGCTACTATTGCCCGCCTATAGTCCCCCAAACACCTTCACCTAATTATGATACCACGTCATCTTCTACCTTACTATGATCCTTTAGATCACCATCATCCAACTATGATAATCCGACCACTGTCATCCAACTATGTTCCTCCAATCATCTTCAACCAACTATTGGCCTCTAACTATGTACCTTTGCCCAGATCACCATCATCCAACTAAGCTGTCTGGCGTTGACCGCGCGGGCTGTGCCGCGGTTCCGCGGGCCACGTGGCTTGATCTAAGCCGTTCGCCCGGACCGCGTGGATCTAACGGTCGGTGCGGCCCGCCGACGTGGTTAAGTGACGCCACGTGGCTGACCGCCTCCGCAATCATCGCCTAATGATTGGCGGCGGCGCCAATCATTGACCCGCGACCGCGGAGCCAACCCGTGTCTGCCACGTGTCCCGCACCGAGCCGCCGTTATTTTTTTTTTAATTAATAAATATTAAAAATCGTTTTTAAACCTATTTTTAACTTAGAAAAATCATAGAAAATTCATTTTTCGTCCGTTTTTGATGTATAATACCTCGTTTTGTTCGTATTTTCATTCTCTACCCTATAAAAATTTGTTTTTATAAAAATAATATGTATATTTTTAATTATTTAAAAAACAGTAAAATAATATTATTTTAAGTACATTATTTTAATTATTTTATTAATATTATATTATAAAATTATTGTTTTAATTATGATATTAATAAACATATTACTTTAAATTATTTTGTTACTTATTATTATTATTATTATTATTACTATTATTGTATTTATTTAAATATATAAAAAAATTATTATTATTTTTAATAGTTAAACATTATCTTAATTATTTTTATTAATTAAATTATTAAAAATATTCTTAATATTATATACTTATAAATTACTTTCAAAATCTCAGAGATTCTAGAATCTATCTTTCATATCTATTTAATTATTATTATTATTATTATTATTTATGTATTTGTTATTTTAAACATTTTAATATTATTTTATTACTTTAAAGCTTCCAAAATTGATAACTTTCCCGTTTCAATTCGGATTTTTGCGCACAACGTCTTGTTTTGAACGTATTTGGATTCTGCACATTCTGGAATCAGTTTTACTTGAAATTTTTGGGTCTGTGTACAATTATTTTCAAAACAGTCAGCTGCATTATTTTAAAATTATTTATTTATTGCCTTTAAACTTCGGAATTACATAACTTTGTCGTTTTAAGTCCGCTGTCGACGCACAGCACCTTGTTTTGGATTTACTCTGAATTCTGCATATTTTAAAACTATTTTCAAATGAAAATTTTATCTGCATTTTCTGTCATTTCAAAAACAGTGAAACTGCACTATTTTAAAATATTATTTTATTGTATTTAAACTTGTAAATTTCGTATCTTCGCCGTTTTAAGTCGGATTTCGACGTGTAACCCCTTGATCTTTTCAGAAAAGTGCGTATTTTAATTTGGAACCATTTCCAGCCCTTGATTTTGGCTGTCTCGACTGTTTTCTGTTTTATCCTATGATTCGGTTATTTTAATATTATTTAAATTAATTATTATATTAATTATTTTTAAACTAAAAATTATTTTTAAACTATTTTGAAACCTCGATTGGGTGGTCAGCGGGTTTCCCTATACTTATGTATTATGAATTGAATTATTTTCAATTATTTTATTTTCCAAAAGTATATTTATATCTATAAGTACTTTTTAAATTATTTTAAAACTATTTATAACTAAATTCTAACTTTGGGATACCCGCTATCGTATGAAATTTTAGATATAGGTTCTATGAATGAAGAGCAATTATGGGGGAGTGGGTTAGTGAATGGTTGAGTCCCAATCATTCACTAATCCGTTCTTTAGGTGTCTGTCGTTTTTTTTATTTTCGTAGATTGCATGTGTAGGTCGCACCACGAGCACTTAGCTTAGGCTCTCCTAGATTTAAGGACATGGTGTGTTTATTTCTTTACCGTACTCCCATGCATTTATTATCCTGAAGGGTTAGACAGAACATCACTTTAAACTCCTACAACGTAGTGACACCCTAAGGACAATAACTAAGGACCCGTCTAGCGAACTTAGAAACTTTCTAGGAGCTAGGATAGATCCCAGAACGACATGAAAACTTCAACACTTAAACTTTGTGACATCATAAGCCTTTCATAATTTTCTGGAAATTTCTAGGAGCTTGTTAGATCCCTTAATTAACCAACCCTAATTAACCTGCTAAATAGGGCCCCGAGACCTTCAGAAAAATACAATAAAAACATATTAGGTCAGAAAATTACCCCTAATACCTTAAACTGACCAGAATATGATCCTTGACCTTAGATAAATAGGGCTCCTTAATTTGACTTCAGGTTGACCCTTAATTTGACCATAGGTGGAATTTACCTTTTTGCCCCTAATAAATTATTAAAAATTATTAAAAATTCCAAATTTTCTCCAAACACTTGGGAACACTTTCTTAGGTCATCCCTGAGCTTTGGGAGTGATTCCAATCAGTTTGGAGCCTGTTTGGAGCAAAACAGTAAAAAATGCCCTTTGTTAGGAAATTTAGAAAATTCCTTTAAATACCCCAATCTTAGAAAATCCATAACTAATTATAGAAAACTCCAAATTAGGTAAACTCACTTGCATTAGACTCCAATTAGGGTCTAGTATTTACTAAAAATTTTAGGTTTCCAGAAATAGGTTTAGATTAGAAAGTCAACTTTTTGGTCAACCCCAGCCTATATTCTAGTGCCCGAAACTTAGAAAATTCGTAACTTTGCCTAGAGAACTCCGATTCCAGCCTACTACCTGTCTAACTACTCGTATTAAGGTCTAGTATTCTCCTAAAGTGATAGGAGATCCAGACTTAGCCTTTATACCATAGTGACCTTTTGGACCCTTAGTCTAGTTTCTAGGAGGACCCAGGACTTTCCAAAATTGGCTAATATAACTTTAACTTCAAATATCATCACCCTAAGTTCCTAAAATTGATCAAAAAACTATATTAACTAAAATGCACCCCAATTCATTAATATTGGAATTTCAACAAAAATTTCCTTTTCTGGCCTTCAACAGACTTGAACTTTAGCCAATTTTAACTAACTACCCATATTAGGATTTATCCAAACCACACTAGCCTTACACACACATAGAATGGTTTGCTAGGGAACCACTTCTAGATCTAGGTTAGGCCGCTGGGTTTTATTTTTCTGCTGTGTGCCAGAGATTTTCGTTGTTTTCATTGCATGCTGTTTGAAAAATGATTGGTGTGTTTGCTTACTTTCTCTGCACTCTGGATGTGAGCGCTAGATTTACCCCTAGGTTAGGAACGCCATATATATACTGTTCTTCCGTGCAGGTGGCCATGCTCAAGCTAATAAAAAGGGGGGAGCGTTATGATTATTTCTAATAATATTTTATGCAGGTGCTTGCTCAGCTTCCCCTAAATAAAAATGAGGGCTAAAATTAATAATTATAACTGCACAGATGGAGCTGCTTAGCCCTCATAATTAAGAGCATGGCTTGGCACAGGGTCAATGGTGTTAGCATTTTTATTTCTATATAAACTGCTTGGGATGATTTTTACTAGGATAACCTTGCAGGGATTCTTAGATTTACTGCTTTCAATTCATGTAATTTATTTGTAATAATTGTTAAGAGTTGTGAAAACAACCTTTGAGTTGGGATATTCTTATCCAGCTGAAATTCTAAAAGAAGAAGGCATCCCTAAGGGGAGAGTCTTCTTCCATTTGGAAGATCGAGCTGGATGGCTTTAGATATCCAAAGAGAAAAGGCAATACACCCATACTAGGGTGAATTGTCTCTTCGTTTGGATATTCAAGCCACGACAGATCCAAGGAGTCCAAGGAGGAGTGATCCAAGGAGTCCAAGGAGAGGATACCCAAGAGACTGAAGATATTGAAGATTGAAGACCCAATATCCCACTCAAAGTTGTTGGCGTCTGTCATAGGCTTAGAAATCCGGGTTGTTGGCAGTGGTGCCCGGCCACTTTACTTTTCTGCATACCCTGGGTTGTAATTAAAGGGCAGTTGGCCTATGGACATTTACTTGATTAGTTTGATTTATATTGATGTGTTTACCTGGTTGCGCAATAGAAATCGCATGCTTTTCTTAGGTTTCTTTCTTGCATGTCGCTTTTGTTTTCGCCTGGATTTTCATTAGGCTCTCTAAGGACTATAAAATTTTTCTATTCATAACCAACTCCTAAAATTTTAAGCTTTAAACAACATAGAAACTTAACGAACCTAGGGAACTGCCGGAACCGTCCGGGGTCGCATGCATATTATTGCATTTCTTCTTTTCCTTGTTATAAGACATCTCCCTGTCTGCGGGTAGAGTCCGGATAATCTGGCCTATGAGGATGAAGTGCCGGACCTAGGGAGACTCAGTCTTTTCAAAAAAAAAATTATTTTCTATAAGCCTGTTTTTTTAAAGTTCTATAGCATTCATGAGCTGACAATTCAACTAGCATGCATTGCATTAGTAACCAACTAATTAAAATTTAATTGCATTAGCTAGGGGCATTCACCCAACATAAGTCAAAGACCACTTAGGAAATTCTCTAGATGTCGGTCCTACTTCCAATAACTGTACCACCCACCTATCTTTCATAACTGACTTAATTGCATGGTTTTAAAGCGACTAGGTGGTTAGCTGGCTCCCCCAATCCAGGCCGGGATAAGTCCAGATCTTTGCATCGCATTAGATAGGACACTGGTCTTAGTGTGTGTCGAACACTAAGTCCAAACTAGATTTAAGATTTGAGGCTACTACATTCGGTCTCGTAGTAAGTCTTAAATAGTAGGTAGGTCCCTTCTGTTCAGGGACCCTAAATCCTACTTATCCGTGTCATAGGATGACGCCACCTCCATCCTTCTCTCACGCATGTGATTGAATGCTTGATTTTATTTCCTCCAGTTTCTCTTTAGTACCCTAGAGCCTCCGAATGCTGGTATGAGCCACGCATGTTGATTCAGCCCCTTCGGACCTTTCTTCCCTTTGAGTAGGATTTCCTAGTCTATACCCTTGTGCCGATCCCACTTTAGGAGAGGATAATGTATAATCCTTAATCGAGAGTTTTCTTAGGCTCCGGCCTGAGATGTAATTAACCACGGGGGCTTGCGCCCGTGGGAAACTCGGTCCCACATCTACTAAACCCCGTTCGAGCTCTTGCATCAGATGGGGGAAACCCGTGATTTGGTCATGTATATTACTACCCATCGAGATGTGTTGGTGAAAGCCTCTATCCTCAATGGTCAGTCGTATGCGCGATCCAATCTGTCCCTTCCAATCGACCCGTTCGCGCGATGCTCTTTCGGAGGTCCACAGGTTTCTGGCGACCACGGTGGGACCAGTTTCTCTCTCCATCTTTGGATTCTATATTCTCCTTTCTTGTGTGTACTCCGGGATTGGTACTCCTTAGATTAGGTCCGTCCCACTCTTAGTTAGGGTCTTCCCTTAGTTAGGGTTCCTTCCCCTTAGCTAGGGTTCTCCATACTCTACTTCTTTCCAGCCTTACAGGTTATTCCTTGTCCTATCAATTCCTTTCTACCTTTATCAAATCTCTATCAAATCGTTTATCCTTTCTTATTTTCACTTCTGATTTCTAACTTTTCAATTTCTTTTCTTGGCAGCAGTGCCATGAATTCTTTCGTACCTTCAGTTACGTTCGCTTTTGGTTCGGACGCGCGGGTGACTCTCCCTGAGTCCCTGCTCGCTAGTCCGCCAGTGGGAGGAATCACTTTTGGTTCCTTCACTGACTCGGCCTTCGTCACTCTTAGCGGGCCGACCCCGGCAGAGGCTGCTGCATTCTCTCCTCCCCAGAGGAGAGGACGCGCAGTCATGCGCCCGTTTGGACGTCCTGCTGCTCGGCGCCCAGTCCGAGCACCACGTCCTGTTCTTGTTCCTGCGCAGCCAGTGCGCCCGGTGGCTCGGCGACCAGTACCTAGGCCACTTCCTATTCCAGCGGTCAGGCGACCAGTGCCTGTCGCTCCTGCTGCACAGGTTGCTCCGGCCCCTCAGCGCCGGCAGCCTGCCGTAGTTCTCCCCGTTCGTCCAGTGGTCTGACGTCCAGTGCCTGCCACTCCTGCAGCACCGGTTGCTCCGGCCCCTCAGCGCCGGCAGCCTGCTGCTACAGTTACTCCCGTTGTTCCAGCGAAAGTACCTCGTGTTCGGGTTCCCCCTCCCACTTCCACCAGGAAGAGGGGTGCCCAGACCGAGGTGCCTTCGCCTACCACTGGTCGGGTTTCTGTGTTCGCCCGACTTTCTCACCCTGAGGTTGTTGGGCAGACCCCGACACTTCCCGTTGTTCCTGTTCCCGGTTCTGATGTTCCTTCCTCTTCCACCTTCGGCCTTGGGAGAAGGGCCAGGAGGAATAGGAACAGGAGACTTCGTTTAGCTGCGTCAGAGGCAGAGAGGCAGCGGATGGCTGATGCCATCGTTCACGATGAGATAGTTCAGAGGCAGATGAGAGTGGCTCCCAGGCAGCGGAGGCCACGTCCAGTTGTTGATGCACCTACTCCAGAGGTGATGGTAGCCCCCGAGTTGGAGGCAGTTCAGGGAGGACGCTTCTCCCCGTTGACGCATAGTGGTGATGAAGAGGACGTTGCCAGCATAGCGGCGGCTCCTCCTGTCGTCACTGCTCTACCCCGAGCTAGGGTACCCAGAGACGCTGGTGTCCGAGCCCTCACCTAGAGGATTCGGAACATCGTCCGCTTAGCTCGTGGCAGAGGGCCCGTCAGTCGGGAGGGCCTACTCTGTCAGATTTCTCAGGCTACCTTCCAGTTACGACGACAGACTGCGAGGAGACTCTACAGTTGGCAGAGGGGGCAGACACCCCAGCAGCCTGCAGTTCCAATAGTTAGGCCGCCAGCAGTGGCTCCTGTAGTAGGACGACGCCCACGTCGTTGAGGACGGAGACAGCAGCAGAGGCCTGCCCAGCCTCAGGTCAGTTCAGAGGTTGTAGTCCCAGAGCAGCCAGTTGCCAGCACAGTGCCCCATCGTACCAGATGGGCTTGGAGACGTCGACAGGCAGACACCCCTGTCGACCCAGTTCCGGTAGCTGGGACAGAGCAGTTGTCAGAGGCGGAGCAGACAGATGATCTGAAAGACTTAGCAGTTCCTTCCAAGACCGAGGCGGTCCCGATGATGTGTGATGAGGATGTTGTACCTACTCCAGATAGATCCCCAGAGCGGGATGAGACACGGCTAGCCCGTTGCCCTCATAGGATCGGTTCTCCTATGAGTCCCTACATAGAAGCCCTCCGACACTCTTTCTTGGAGAACGATGATACACTAGTGGATGAGTCGGAGGAGGATATACCAGTTCACCGGATTTGTGTGATTACCCGCAGAGGTCACTCGGATGAGAGAGAGCCCGAGGACCAGGATGAGCAGGGAGAGCCTGAGGTGGGTGGATCCCCTAGATCAGTCGACACAGATGCTACGGTCCTGAACCTCCAGACACAGATGGCAGAGATGGCCAGAGCCATGGCAGCCATGACAGCACAGTTGACAGCCTTGGGGACAGTACCCTAAGTGGCAGGTGTAGCCGCTGCCAGCACTTCTAGGGATCAGCCGGTTGTGCCCCCAGTTGCACTAGACCCCTTGAGAATGGACAGGGTCCAGAGAGCAGTGCCTACAGTACCTCCAGTGGTTCAAAGTCAGCCAGCGCAGTTGTCAGCGGGTCAGCTTCAGGATCTGATTGCCCAGAAGGTAGAGCAGACCATTTCCTCTAGGAAGACTGGAGAGTCAGTTAGTAGAGGACGGCCTTACCCGGTAGAGTATGAGCAGGAGCCCTACCCTCCTAGTTTTATCCCTCCTAGGTTCAGAGTGTTCGACGGGTTTGGAAACCCGAGGCAGCATGTGGCCCAGTACCGGGCCATATGTTGCAATATAGGAGGGAGTGACCCGTTGATGTTGAGGTTGTTCATCAGCAGCTTGACAGGGGTGGCGTTTTCTTGGTACGCCGACCTCCCCAACGACTCAGTCAGGACTTTTGCAGAGCTGGAGCAGTTGTTCATCCAGAGGTTTGTCAGTACTGAGCATAGAGTTACAGTTGGAGAGTTAGTAGTCACCAGACAGAGGCCTAGAGAGTCACTTACAGACTACATAGTTAGATGGAGGAATCTCAGTTTGCAGTGTGAGCCACAACTCCAGGAGCAGCATGCAGTTGAGATTCTTTTGAAGAACATAGATGGTCTCATTGCTCCATACCTGAAGGGTTTCACCATACGGACCTTTCAGAAGCTACTGACCAAGGTCACCAGCCTATAGGATAGCATACCCGATGCAGTCCCTTCTAAGGCTGAGAGTCAGCCTTCGCGCAGACCCTAGCGGTAGGAGTTTCCAGGGGCACCTCCACCTAGGAGAGGGGAGGTACACAGTACTCAGGGACCAGCAGATAAGGGCAAGAGGCCCTTAAGCAGTTCAGTACCTCCACAGCAGTCACGCTCAGCTAGTCAGTCACACTCAGCTAGTCAGCCGGCAGCACAGCCCAGGACCTCCCGTAGGACTCCAGAGAGTCAGCTGTCCTTACAGGAGAAGCTTAGTAAGGAATACCCCTTTAAAAGAGAGAGTGTGAAGAAAATATTTAAATTCCTTACTAAGAAGAACATACTTACCTTTCCCAGCAGCAGTAGAGTGGAGGAGGAGGGTCAGACTGAGCACCCACTCTATTGCCCTTACCACAGATGCGTTGGGCATGTGTTAGAGGATTGTTTTGTGTTCAAGGATAAGGTTGAGAGGTTGATAGCCACAGGACAGATACACCTCCAGGACAGCGATCTAGTGCAGCCCACAGGCCCTCAGACAGTTCAGATGGTTTCCAGTCCTAGCCACAGTTCCAGCCACAGTGACAGTCAGAGTTACAGTCAGGGCAGTAGTGGCAGATTACTCCATAGTTCCGAGGGAGAGTGACAGCTATCACTCTCCAAGGAGACTTAGCAGATGATTGAGTAAGCTGTACAGAGTTTAGAGGCAGTTGAGATAAGGTCTCCCAAGGCCAAGTTGACAGTTGCCACTCCAGCTTCTTTGTTAGCATTTTTTTTTTCTTTTCTTTCTTCTGTTGTAGTGCAAGATGAGCATTTTCCTTTTTGCTTCTATCTGTACTAGAGAAATATGTTAAAAAAATGATTGTAACCTCAAAAGGGAAGACAGACCCCCTTCCAGCACTTGAGCTGGAGGACCTCGTTCTCCCTTATTTTGATGATTAATCAATAAAAAAATGATGATTTGCAATTATGATGACTCTCTCACTTCTTTTAGTTCTACTAGCTTTGTAGTGATGACTCATGAAAGAGTATGATCTCTCTATCTCACCTTAGGGGTAGAGAGATTTCTTTTTTTGAACTAAAATCTTTTTCAAATTGAAATTGGATTTAGAAGTAAAAATTTTCTTTATTATCTTGTGATTCTCTATCTCATAGATAACTATAGTATATTGATGCATAAAACTTTATAATTTTCTTAATCAAGCTATTCACTCTTATCAGAGGATACGATTTGTTTTGTAGATCCTTCTTCCTTGTCCAAGAGAAGTAAGTCTTCTTCTCTTGCACTTGGAAGATGATCTTACAACTGAGAAATATTTTGCTTTTAGAGATTTGGAAAAGGAAGCCAGTTACAAAAAATGAAAAGATGCGCAAAGCGCCAAATGTGAAAGATACACAAAGTGTATCAATCAATTGAAGTTTATGCAAAGCACATGAAAGTTGAGATAGTGGCTCAAAGAGCCCAAAAGTTATAAGTAAATGGCTTCACTTTCTAGTAAATCTCTAATTCTCAGAAAATCTATATCCTTTTGATATTTTTGATACTTGAGTCTGAAAATTATGATTTTTGAAATCATCATTATACATTGATGTCCTATAAGATATGGAAGTCTATCCTCATACAAGAAATGAAGAAAATTAAATTTCTTTTTCTAATTTAAATTTCTTTTTGGATTAGATTTAAATTCAAAAGAGAAAAATACTCATATAAATGAGATGTTATGATTTAGCTAGTATGGAGCTTGATCTGAGTTAATAAATTTAAATTGAGGTTCTTTTTAAGATTAGAGGGAGTTAAGTACTAAACTCCTTTGGGATATGTGCTCTTTTATCACTTTTGACTGGGTCCACACCCTCCTGCATTTGTTAGGATTGGTGATGTTGATCATTTATTTGAAAGTGAATTGCTTCTTCCTGTCAGCCCTACTCTGATAATTGAAGCCCCAGTCCATTCATATGAGATGAATGTGATAGGGAATGTCTAAATCATTGATTTAGACTATTGAGAGATGTGATGCTGGGTCCACACCCTCCTACTTTTGTTAGGTTTGGTGATGTTGATCCTCCACTAGGATGAGATTCTCTTCTTCCTATCAATCATGCTCTGATAGCGGAAGCCCCAGTCCATTCACATGAGTTGAATTTGATTGGGGATGTTGTAGTCTTTTAGATTAGACTCTTTTGAGATAGGATATTAGGTCCATGCCCACCTATGTTAGTCAGGTGGGGTGATAGTGATCCTTTATCTTTATAAGATTCTCTTCTTTCTATCAGTCTTGATCTGATAGATGTAGCCCCCGGTCCACTCATATGGGTTGAATGTGATCAGGGATGCCGGAGTCATTAGTTTAGACTCTTTTGGGGGTAGGATATTGGGTCCACACCATCCTATGCTAGTCAGGTGTGGTAGTGTTGATCCTTTATCTTGATGTTGATCTTTGTTATTTCAATATGATTATGCTCCCCAGTTCTGTTCATGTGGCGAACATGGTCTGGGTTATCAAAACCAATCACAATCCCATTTATAAAAAAAAAATGATGAAAAAAAATATACATGTGATAAAAAGAGGAAAGCTTTTAGTAGAGCAAAATCGGTTGCCCTTGTCACAGGAGGAACCCGGTAAAACTCTTTAAGAGCCCAAAATCCCAAAAATTCTTCTTTCTCCCCCCTTGAAACTCTTTAATGAGCTCTTCAAGGTTGAGTCAGCACTTAGTTGGTCATAGATCCCTATGATTCCAAGATGCTTTTCTTTGCTAGTGATGTAGTATATTGTACCATGGATGTCAACATCACTACCTTGTTGGCTTGGGTCTTTGTGAAGAAAGATCGCCCCCCGGCTGCCCTCTTATGGCAGCCTACTCCCCCATTCATATACTACTCTGAGCTGCCAGAGTGGTCTTATGAATGTGATATTGTTACTTCCACTTCTCACAAGGTCCTACCCAGTTAGGGTAGGTGTTACCACTGTGACCTTCTGATGGTTGTGGATTTCACTCATGATTACTGTACTAGGTGTCAGGTGTGTTCCCCTGACACTTCAGAGTTATTTTTCTTAGCTGTGGTATAGTACATCTGTTCTCAGGTGTTAGCATCAAAGTTTTAGGAGCTCTGATTTTCCATTTAAAAGATCGACTCCTTAGTTTCTTTACTCACTTACTTTCTACATTTGTACCCTACTCTGAGCTGCTAGAGTAGCCCTACGGATGTAGTTTGGTTGTTTTTCACTCCCCACAGGGTCCTACCCGATCAGGGTAGGTGTTACCACTGTGACCCTTCTGATATTTTATCATGATTACTGTCCTCAGGTAGTGAACATGTCCCTTTACTATCTAGAGCTTTTTTTTTTTTTTTTTTGTAGTGATGTAGTATACCTTGCCTCGGATATCAACATCGCTACTTTGAGAACTTTGAGCTTCTAGCAAAAGATCAGTTCTCCTACTCCTTTTCGTGACCTATCCTACCATTCATACACTAGGCTCAGTCGCCGGATTACTCTTATGAATGTGTTCAGGTCTTTCACTTCCCATAGGGTCCCACTAGTTTATGTGGGTGTTACCACTGTGAGATTTCACTTACTCAGAGTTGTTGCCATTAGTGGAGATGATGCTTCCTCGCTGCTTTGACTCTTTTTCTCTCATTTGGTGATATGGGGCGTCGTGCCTTAGGTGCCACCGTCACCTCTTTCTTGAGCTTTGATTCTATGATACAGAGTCAGCTCTCCTAGCTACTTTGTCACTTCTTTCCCCATTGAGATCCGACTCCTAGCTGTTGGAGATGGCCTTTGGATGTTTTGATACTCTTTCCACTTCTCGCAGGGTCACCATCAGTTGGTATGAGTCTACCACTGTAGCCCCCTGGGATTGTTTTTACTAGGCTTAGTCCTATCTTCTGTAGTAGAGGTGCCCCCTCGCTACTTCAGTTCTCTTTACTCCTCTGGAATGAGATTACCCCTTCGCGTCCTCCACTGAGGGTGTATCTCTTCCAGTTTTGTTTGGGAGACATCGTTCTGATGTCTTTCTCCCCTTTTTCGTAGGGTTAGGACTCTTTAAGAGATATCGACGGCATTTGGATACTCATGGCCACGACGATTTGTCCTCTACCATGTGGTTACCAAAGCGCTAGCTTGAGATTCCTTAAGTAACTCTACCCTTAAAATTTTTACATATACTTTTTCTTTTTTTTCCTTCTATCCTAATGCAGGCATATGCGTCTAGTGGATATTAGGTTTCTAGTTGAGAGAGCCCGACAGAGTCCCTGGGAGGCATTCCTCATCACCCTTTCCTCTTCACATCATTGCTGGCATATGCGCCAGATGATTATGTTGAGTGTTTTTGTCTTTATTCTACTATAGGCATATGCGCCAAGTAGAGACTCTGCCACAGGCACATACACCGGGCAGATGTGACTTTTCGTTACCTTTTTATCCTAGTGCCGGCATATGCGCCGGGTGGATATTAGGTTTCTAGTTGAGAGAGCCCGACAGAGTCCCTAGGAGGCATTCCTCATCACCCTTTCCTCTTCACATCATTGCTGGCATATGCGACAGATGATTGTCTTGAGTGTTTTGTCTTTATTCTACTATAGGCATATGCGCCAAGTAGAGACTCTGCCACCGGCACATACACCGGACAGAGGTGACCTTTCGTTTCCTTTTATCCTAGTGCAGGCATATGCGTCTGGTGGATATTAGGTTTCTAGTTGAGAGATCCCGACAGAGTCCCTGGGAGGCATTCCTCATCACTCTTTCCTCTTCACATCATTGCTGGCATATGCGTCAGATGATTGTGTCGAGTGTTTTTGTCTTTATTCTACTATAGGCATATGCGCCAAGTAGAGACTATGCCACCGGCACATACACCGGACAGAGGTGACCTTTCGTTTCCTTTTATCCTAGTGCAGGCATATGCGTCTGGTGGATATTAGGTTTCTAGTTGAGAGAGCCCGACAGAGTCTCTGGGAGGCATTCCTCATCACCCTTTCCTCTTCACATCATTGCTGGCATATGCGCCAGATGATTGTGTCGAGTATTTTTGTCTTTATTCTACTATAGGCATATGCGCCAAGAAGAGACTCTGCCACAGGCACATACACCGGGCAGATGTGACTTTTCGTTACCTTTTTATCCTAGTGCCGGCATATGCGCCGGGTTGATATTAGGTTTCTAGTTGAGAGAGCCCGACAGAGTCCCTGGGAGGCATTCCACACCACCCTTTCCTCTTCACATCATTGCTGGCATATGCGCCAGATGATTGTGTTGAGTGTTTTGTCTTTATTCTACTGAAGGCATATGCGCCAAGTAGAGACTCTGCCACGGGCACATACACCGGGCAGAGGTGACCTTTCATTTCCTTTTATCCTGGTGCAGGCATATGCGCCTGGTGGATATTAGGTTTTTCTATTTGAGAAAGCCCGACAGAGTCCCTGGGAGGCTTTACTCAACACTTTTTCCTCCTCATATCATTGCAGGCATATGCGCCGAGTGATTATGTTGAGTATTTTTTTTCTTTCTTTATCCTACTACAGGCATATGCGTCGAGTAGGGACTCTGCTGCAGGCACATACACCGAGCAGAGGTGACTCTTTCCTCTCCACATTATTATTGGCATATACGCCAGATGATTGTGTTGAGTGTTCTTCCGTTACACTTCTTTTGGCATATGCGCCAAATAGAGACCCTGCTGCAGGCACATACACCGGGCAGAGGTTTTCTTTTTCTTTTGTCCTACTGCAGGCATATGCGCCAAGTTGACATCGACTTGCTTGGTAGAGAGGACCTGGCAGAGCACCTGCTAGGAACTCCTCGCCACCTTTTTCCCTGAGTGTCTTGTTCCGGTTAGGCCAATACCAGGCTTTGTGATTTCTTTGTTTGCTAACCCGATTTGGTTAGGCAGATACTAAGTCACCCCAATCCACTGTCCCGAAATAGGCAGGAGGAGATGGGACCCCCTTCACCTTCTACTCTGCTGATTCGATATAGTCAGACAGATAGTTTGTGTGCTTTTACTACTCTACTTTTGGTTCTCTCTTTAGCTCTGCCCACCCCATAGGACAAGGCAAGGAGAGATATCACCTTACTTTTTCACCATAGTGGTGATCTTTCCTGTTGATTCTCCTTTCTGCTCTGCCCTCGCTACGAGACAAGGCTATAAGAGAATTCCCTTACTTTGTTTTCACCTTTTTTAGGTGATCTTTACTGTTGGTTCTATTTTAGGCTCTACCCTTGTCGAGGGGTAAGGCCGGGAGGAGACCCTTCTACTGGTTCACTGCTTCAGTGATACCTTGCCTGCGCACTGCTGTTTCCACTCTCCCCTAGGCTCTACCCTCGTTGTAGGATAAGACCAAGGGATGAGTTTCCTACCTTCTTCCACCTTTGCTGATACCCTTTCGTTCTTTTACTTGGGCTCTCTACTTTACTTTCTGTGGCTTAGTCGGTCAACGCCAACACGAGCGGTTCACTAGTTGTTCGCCACTCCTGTTGGGGGTCCGTTTGTTGACCTCGATTTTGTCAAACCATGGGCATGAGGGACTAGGTTGATCAGGTCAACTGTTGACTTGGTCAACCCAAGGCTTATTGGGTCAATTTTGACCCATTAAGGCCTTTTGAGCCCAAATCAAGCCCAAATCCAATTTAAACTCATTCATGGCTCAATCCTCATGCCCTATTGACCTAATTGACTGATTTGACTAAGTCAAGCATTGACTTAGTCAAATTTGGCCATTAATAGGTCATAATCACCTATTTTCATGAAATTTAATCCCCATTTAATGCCAAAATCAAATCCCTTCGTTTTGGAAATTGAAATCCCGCCTAAATCACTCCCTCTCTCTCTGATATTGATGCTAGATCTCATCTCCACCGTCCAAGAGAGGAGAGGGAATTTAAATAGTGAAATTTAGGTTTTAGGAAGGACTTTTTTGGCTCTTGCTCTCTCTCCGGATCTCAAAAGGCTCTGAGATTTTGTGAGAGTGCTCCCATAATCTTTCCCCACCTTTCCCGACTTAATCCCGACGGTGAAACCTCGCCGGCGGCGAAATCCCGGCGACCCGAAGGCTTGGACGGTCAAGGCTTCGATCCCACCAATCCAGAGCTCGTTTGATCGTGGTTTCAACTAGGAAAACTTACGAGGACAGTCTACAAGCTCAACCGTGTCAAAGATTCGAAGATCGAACGGTAAAATCTCTTGAAATCCCTTAGGATAGATTGAGCACTTAGATCTAAATAGATTCCTGTAGACTTTGATTTGCATAAAACGAACAGTCCCCCACGATTTATTTTCACACCTAGGACTCGCGTTTAAAATTTCGTGAAATTTTGTTGAGAATCGAGCGAGAACGAGGCAAATCTTTTTTTTAGGGTTTCGGATCAGACGCTCGGGCGCGTTGGAGCGATCCTGGCCGTCGGATCTGAGGCAGGCGGTCCAGATTTTGTCCGCCAGCAATCTGGCGTTGACCGCGCGGGCTGTGCCGCGGTTCCGCGGGCCACGTGGCTTGATCTAAGCCGTTCGCCCGGACCGCGTGGATCTAACGGTCGGTGCGGCCCGCCGACGTGGTTAAGTGACGCCACGTGGCTGACCGCCGCCGCAATCATCGCCTAATGATTGGCGGCGGCGCCAATCATTGACCCGCGACCGCGGAGCCAACCCGTGTCTGCCACGTGTCCCGCACCGAGCCGCCGTTATTTTTTTTTTAATTAATAAATATTAAAAATCGTTTTTAAACCTATTTTTAACTTAGAAAAATCATAGAAAATTCATTTTTCGTCCGTTTTTGATGTATAATACCTCGTTTTGTTCGTATTTTCATTCTCTACCCTATAAAAATTTGTTTTTATAAAAATAATATGTATATTTTTAATTATTTAAAAAACAGTAAAATAATATTATTTTAAGTACATTATTTTAATTATTTTATTAATATTATATTATAATATTATTGTTTTAATTATGATATTAATAAACATATTACTTTAAATTATTTTGTTACTTATTATTATTATTATTATTATTACTATTATTGTATTTATTTAAATATATAAAAAAAATTATTATTATTTTTAATAGTTAAACATTATCTTAATTATTTTAATTAATTAAATTATTAAAAATATTCTTAATATTATATACTTATAAATTACTTTCAAAATCTCAGAGATTCTAGAATCTATCTTTCATATCTATTTAATTATTATTATTATTATTATTATTTATGTATTTGTTATTTTAAACATTTTAATATTATTTTATTACTTTAAAGCTTCCAAAATTGATAACTTTCCCGTTTCAATTCGGATTTTTGCGCACAACGTCTTGTTTTGAACGTATTTGGATTCTGCACATTCTGGAATCAGTTTTACTTGAAATTTTTGGGTCTGTGTGCAATTATTTTCAAAACAGTCAGCTGCATTATTTTAAAATTATTTATTTATTGCCTTTAAACTTCGGAATTACATAACTTTGTCGTTTTAAGTCCGCTGTCGACGCACAGCACATTGTTTTGGATTTACTCTTAATTCTGCATACTTTAAAACTATTTTCAGATGAAAATTTTAGATATAGGCTGTCTCGACTGTTTTCTGTTTTATCCTATGATTCGGTTATTTTAATATTATTTAAATTAATTATTATATTAATTATTTTTAAACTAAAAATTATTTTTAAACTATTTTGAAACCTCGATTGGGTGGTCAGCGGGTTTCCCTATACTTATGTATTATGAATTGAATTATTTTCAATTATTTTATTTTCCAAAAGTATATTTATATCTATAAGTACTTTTTAAATTATTTTAAAACTATTTATACTTAAATTCTAACTTTGGGATACCCGCTATCGTATGAAATTTTAGATATAGGTTCTATGAATGAAGATAAATTATGGGGGAGTGGGTTAGTGAATGGTTGAGTCCCAATCATTCACTAATCCGTTCTTTAGGTGTCTGTCGTTTTTTTTATTTTCGTAGATTGCATGTGTAGGTCGCACCACGAGCACTTAGCTTAGGCTCTCCTAGATTTAAGGACATGATTTGTTTATTTCTTTACCGTACTCCCATGCATTTATTATCCTGAAGGGTTAGACAGAACATCACTTTAAACTCCTACAACGTAGTGACACCCTAAGGACAATAATTAAGGACCCGTCTAGCGAACTTAGAAATTTTCTAGGAGCTAGGATAGATCCCAGAACGACATGAAAACTTCAACACTTAAACTTTGTGACATCATAAGCCTTTCATAATTTTCTGAAAATTTCTAGGAGCTTGTTAGATCCCTTAATTAACCAACCCTAATTAACCTGCTAAATAGGGCCCCGAGACCTTCAGAAAAATACAATAAAAACATATTAGGTCAGAAAATTACCCCTAATACCTTAAACTGACCATAATATGATCCTTGACCTTAGATAAATAGGGCTCCTTAGTTTGACTTCAGGTTGACCCTTAATTTGACCATAGGTAGAATTTACCTTTTTGCCCCTAATAAATTATTAAAAATTATTAAAAATTTCAAATTTTCTCCAAACACTTGGGAACACTTTCTTAGGTCATCCCTGAGCTTTGGGAGTGATTACAATCAGTTTGGAGCCTGTTTGGAGCAAAACAGTAAAAAAGGCCCTTTGTTAGGAAATTTAGAAAATTCCTTTAAATACCCCAATCTTAGAAAATCCATAACTAATTGTAGAAAACTCCAAATTAGGTAAACTCACTTGCATTAGACTCCAATTAGGGTCTAGTATTTACTAAATATTTTAGGTTTCCAGAAATAGGTTTAGATTAGAAAGTCAACTTTTTGGTCAACCCCAGCCTATAGTCTAGTGCCCGAAACTTAGAAAATTCGTAACTTTGCCTAGAGAACTCCGATTCCAGCCTACTACCTGTCTAACTACTCGTATTAAGGTCTAGTATTCTCCTAAGGTGATAGGAGATCCAGACTTAGCCTTTATACCATAGTGACCTTTTGGACCCTTAGTCTAGTTCCTAGGAGGACCCAGGACTTTCCAAAATTGGCTAATATAACTTTAACTTCAAATATCATCACCCTAAGTTCCTAAAATTGATCAACAAACTATATTAACTAAAATGCACCCCAATTCATTAATATTGGAATTTCAACAAAAATTTCCTTTTCTGGCCTTCAACAGACTTGAACTTTAGACAATTTTAACTAACTACCCATATTAGGATTTATCCAAACCACACTAGCCTTACACACACATAGAATGGTTTGCTAGGGCACCACTTCTAGATCTAGGTTAGGCCGCTGGGTTTTATTTTTCTGCTGTGTGCCAGAGCTTTCCGTTGTTTTCATTGCATGCTGTTTGAAAAATGATTGGTGTGTTTGCTTACTTTCTCTGCACTCTGGATGTGAGCGCTAGATTTACCCCTAGGTTAGGAACGCCATATATATACAGTTCTTCCGTGCAGGTGGCCATGCTCAAGCTAATAAAAAGGGGGGAGCATTATAATTATTTCTAATAATATTTTATGCAGGTGCTTGCTCAGCTCCCCCTAAATAAAAATGAGGGCTAAAATTAATAATTATAACTGCACAGATGGAGCTGCTTAGCCCTCATAATTAAGAGCATGGCTTGGCACAGGGTCAATGGTGTTAGCATTTTTATTTCTATATAAATTGCTTGGGATGATTTTTACTATGATAACCTTGCAGGGATTCTTAAATTTACTGCTTTCAATTCATGTAATTTATTTGTAATAATTGTTAAGAGTTGTGAAAACAACCTTTGAGTTGGGATATTCTTATCCAGCTGAAATTCTAAAAGAAGAAGGCATCCCTAAGGGGAGAGTCTTCTTCCATTTGGAAGATCGAGCTGGATGGCTTTAGATATCCAAAGAGAAAATGCAATACACCCATACTAGGGTGAATTGTCTCTTCGTTTGGATATTCAAGCCACGACAGATTCAAGGAGTCCAAGGAGGAGTGATCCAAGGAGTCCAAGGAGAGGATACCCAGGAGACTGAAGATATTGAAGATTGAAGACCCAATATCTCACTCAAAGTTGTTGGCGTCTGTCATAGGCTTAGAAATCCGGGTTGTTGGCAGTGGTGCCCGGCCACTTTACTTTTCTGCATACCCTGGGTTGTAATTAAAGGGCAGTTGGCCTATGGACATTTACTTGATTAGTTTGATTTATATTGATGTGTTTACCTGGTTGCGCAATAGAAATCGCATGCTTTTCTTAGGTTTCTTTCTTGCATGTCGCTTTTGTTTTCGCCTGGATTTTCATTAGGCTCTCTAAGGACTATAAAATTTTTCTATTCATAACCAACTCCTAAAATTTTAAGCTTTAAACAACATAGAAACTTAACGAACCTAGGGAACTGCCGGAACCGTCCGGGGTCGCATGCATATTATTGCATTTCTTCTTTTCCTTGTTATAAGACATCTCCCTGCCTGCGGGTAGAGTCCGGATAATCTGGCCTATGAGAATGAAGTGCCAGACCTATGGAGACTCAGTCTTTTCAAAAAAAAAAATTATTTTCTATAAGCCTATTTTTTTAAAGTTCTATAGCATTCATGAGCTGACAATTCAACTAGCATGCATTGCATTAGTAACCAACTAATTAAAATTTAATTGCATTAGCTAGAGGCATTCACCCAACATAAGTCAAAGACCACTTAGGAAATTCTCTAGATGTCGGTCCTACTTCCAATAACTGTACCACCCACCTATCTTTCATAACTGACTTAATTGCATGGTTTTAAAGCAACTAGGTGGTTAGCTGGCTCCCCCAATCCAGGCCGGGATAAGTCCAGATCTTTGCATCGCATTAGATAGGACACTGGTCTTAGTGTGTGTCGAACACTAAGTCCAAACTAGATTTAGGATTTGAGGCTACTACATTCGGTCTCGTAGTAAGTCTTAAATAGTAGGTAGGTCCCTTCTGTTCAGGGACCCTAAATCCTACTTATCCGTGTCACAGGATGACGCCACCTCCATCCTTCTCTCACGCATGTGATTGAATGCTTGATTTTATTTCCTCCAGTTTCTCTTTAGTATCCTAGAGCCTCCGAATGCTGGTATGAGCCACGCATGTTGATTCAGCCCCTTCGGACCTTTCTTCCCTTTGAGTAGGATTTCCTAGTCTATACCCTTGTGCCGATCCCACTTTAGGAGAGGATAATGTATAATCCTTAATCGAGAGTTTTCTCAGGCTCCGGCCTGGGATGTAATTAACCACGGGGGCTTGCGCCCGTGAGAAACTCGGTCCCACATCTACTAAACCCCGTTCGAGCTCTTGCATCGGATGGGGGAAACCCGTGATTTGGTCATGTATATTACTACCCATCAAGATGTGTTGGTGAAAGCCTCTATCCTCAATGGTCAGTCGTATGCGCGATCCAATCTGTCCCTTCCAATCGACCCGTTCGCGCGGTGCTCTTTCGGAGGTCCACAGAGGGTAATCCGGCGGAGGATCTCGCCATTGGAGTGGAAGCTCGAGAGGCAGATAGTCATCGATCTCCTGTCTTCTTCGGCGTCGATCGTCTTCGATCACCCATCTCCTTCTGTGGCGATCTTCATCGACCGCCCTTCTTATTTGCCGGCGATCTTCGTCGACCGCCCTTATTCTACGGCTTCGAACGTCGTCGACAGCCGACCTTCTGTGAGACCTCGTTCCTTTGCTGTAGCTGCTGGGAAAAGTGATTTTTCCCCAGTATCGGCCGGGACGATGGTGAGATCGTCCAGGCCGATCAGTGCATTGAAAACAGCTGATTTCTGGAGTGATTTCTGGACAGGATCGTCCGGGACGATATTGAGATCGTCCAGGCCGATCTGTAATGTTCAAAAGATCGTCCTGAGCATAGCCCTGGGAATGGTCCAGGACGATCAGAATTTGGTCTGATCGTCCCGGGACGATCGGGCGATCGGCCAGGCCGATCTGAGTATGATATAAGGAAACGAACTCGTTTTGAGGAGAGAGAAATCATTTTTATAAAACGAAAATATCTGAGGAGAGAGAAAGAGCGGAAAAGCAAAGGAAGAAGTCTGATTTCGGGGCCCGCGGAGCGATTTTCGTCGTTCGTTGCTGTTGGATATTTTGTTTGTCTCGCTGTAAGGACTCCGAACCCTACTTCTATTTTCGAAGATTTTGAGGTTTTGTAAAATGGTGCTCAGATTTGTATTTTTGTAAGTGATTTTCGTACCCGGTTTGGTACTGGCGAAGATTTCACCGCATAACTTTTGGTATAATGTAGATGTGATTATTCTGCACGTTTTGATTATTTTATAGTAGATTTCGTCCGGTTCGTTTTGGTTCTGCGGGGTTTTATTTTGACTGCAATTTATTATGATGTCCGAATTGGTTTGAGCAGTAAAAGAATAGTCTTATAATGTTGCTGTGCACGTTCTATATTAATTTGATGAATTGTGATTTTTGGAGATTTCTGTGTAAATTCTGTAGACTGCCGTTGCTCTGCCCGATTTTCGTACGATTTCTGATTTTCCCGGAATTAATAGATTGAATTGATATGTATATGACTATTGATATGATTGTTCTAGATTTCTCTATTATTGATTATTGCATCGATTATTGCATTGATTGATTGATTCTGAAAGACAAATGGAAACCTGGTTGAACGTTGGTTATAGAAATCAATATATGGATATCTACAACAGCATCATTGATAACTACAACAGCATCATTGAACGATTGATAACTACAACATCATCATTGAACGATTGATAACTACAACAGCACTATTGATAATAGCTAGTGGTTGTGCTTGTCGAGTAAGACCATTGTATGAAATTGCATGTATATGATATTGCATCGCATAGATTTCCTGATCTGTATTGATTTATTGATTTCGGATCGATTTATTGATATTGATCGATGTATTGAGTTGATTTATTATTGAACGGATCTATTGATTTGATTCCAATTGGTCTTTGTATTGATTTGATTTCAATTGATCTTTCGCCGTATTGATTTGATCGTTTATTGGGATTTTGAGTCGACTGATACTATTGACTGGCAGAACTGATTGATACGATTTCACTCTATTGATTTGACTTGAGTTGATTAACCTGCATATTGTTTTCAGTGTCGTGCTTTGATTTCAGTTGTAGGCTTTGGTGACCTGCTGGGCTTTATAAGCTCATTATATGTGGTTAATGATTTCAGGTGCAGGACCTCCAGCTTGACGATCTTTCTGCCGAGTTCTGTAGCTTTTTCTTTTGTAGCCTTGGTAGGCTTTCTTTTGTAGCCTGTACGGCTAGTGTAATGTTTTCTTTTGGTTGTACTTTGACTCTTGTACTATTTGTGAATTATAGTATCCGCTGTTGTTTCTTTTCTATAATGTAATTATCTCTGGCTCTGGATATAAGTATGTATGGATTGATATGAACAACAGATGAGGAAACCGATAGAAAGAAAAAGAAAAGAAAAAAAAAAGAGGCAATAGAACAATCAGATGAATCCTTTCGCTACACGGATCTTGGGGTCGTTACACCTTCTTCCGCAGTTCATCGATCTTCGCAAGCTCCAGGCTCTGATACCAACTGATGTAGTGGATCGTCGGAAGATGATACGTGCAAGAAGGATTTTAGGATTTTCCCAATCCAGGGAAGAAGAACAAGAAGCTTTCAAAGCTTTCTAATGGGAATAATATCATTCAATGAATCCTCTCTTACAATAGCTTGTATATTTATAGGATAAAAGGAGTATTCTAGAGACTAGTGGTAACAACTAAGATAAAATAATCCTAAGGACTATATAACTAAAGATGTTCCTACATCACCTGAGATATTGAACACATGAGAATTTTTAGTACACAGAAACAATCTGAAATAAAATAATGTTGTGCTTTGATTAGAGGACATGAAAGAGGAGGAAGAACAAACTCAAATAAAAAAATTATCCTAGTAAAGTGCTATATTAGTTTAGGGTTGGGAGCAATAGATAAGTCATGATCTTTATTAGGGAGCTATATTGCCTAGCTAACAAAACTAAACAATAGATTTATAATCTAGAAATCAACACAATCTTTTGTACCACTTTGAACTTTGCTAAATAAAAGAATGAGTCCCAAAAAGTGAGAACTAAGCTGGAGATTAAAAAAAAAAGGGAAAGGCACCAACATATAGGGAGTTGATCATAGTAGGTCAAAACAATGAGTGATTTATGTATTAATATTGATATTAACAACAGCATGACTAATTTTGCTTCTTTGAATAAAAACTCATATCTAAGCCTTCGTTTGGGACGACTTTTATTGTTGTTTCTTAAAGCAACTTTTTAATTTTTGTACTAAAAAGTTGCTTTAACAAGTAATAAAGAAGTCATCCCAAATGAAGCCAAATATGTGATGATGCTTAAGAAATTTAAAAAAAATCCTTAAAGAGTCTAATAATGAGGTATAATGCCAGACTAACTCTATCTCTTAATGTTGTGATTGGTCCAGTTTTAGCATTGTAGTTTTCTAGGTGCATTTTATCCAATAAAGCCTCTATATAAAGAGAGGTTGTGATAGGCTTTAGATTCAACTTCCGAGCGAGCAAGAAGATTTCATCATTCTAATTTGCTCTCTCTCTCTCTCTCTCTTATCCAAGAAGTTTAAGAGGAACTTCATCTTCCTCCCAAGAAGATCCAACACCTAAAAACATTTATAAAGTAACACTAAATTTTGTTGCAATGAATCAAAATACAAGATAAAGGCAAGTATTTAAACCGGTTTTGTTGCACTTAGATTTCATAATACACCACACCAAAAAAAAATGTAGCTTCACTAACAGGAAATTATAAATCCTTAATGATTTTTTTTTCTAGAACGTTACAAAAATTTGGCTTGGATTCAACAAAAAATTATGATAATCTAACTATAAAAAATACCATCACATTTTAACGAACGAACGATAGATTGTCTGTCAATGATTGAAAGAAACTTACAGAGATTTCCTCGATGTTTTATCCAATGATATAAATAAAAAAATGATACACAGACTGACTTTTTCAGATTTTATATTTAATTCAAATATTTCATTTATTAAAAAGCCTCTATCGTTCACTTTTAATTACATCAACATCAGATTTTCACAGTTTGATCTTCTAATTCATATATACTGTGACTCAGTACCTCATTAAATAAAGTCACAAAGCTTATATTCCGAGAAAGAGTCTCCACTAAATTGGCACAAACAAAAGGCATAGATGAGCCAAAGTCACATAAAAGTTAATTTTTTGTTTAGCTCGATTTGCCAACTATTTCTATGAACATGTAATGTGCGTATGCCATTAAAGTTAAAAGAAATCTTATTCAATGTTCAACTTATCTGTTATCTTGCTAAATATACACATGTCATAATACTCTTCAAATACACATAAGAAACAAGAAAGTTTTTTTTTATTATTAAATCACATTATTTGTTGACAAATTTTGGTTTACAACATTCAAAGAGTAATATTTTTTATTCATATAAATTTGCGACATCAAATTAATACATAATCAAATAATTAATAAGAAAAACATATGTAACTCATTAAAATGATATTTTTTTAGGCAGAATTACATACTTAACATCAAAATTTTATTGATAGGTCAATTTGAACATATACAAAAATGCAATGCGCCTTAGTTGTCTGCTAGGGTTTCGCCCCCTTCGGGCTTAGCCCGCCGCCTCCCTCTTCTTCCGCCTTACTCTGTCGGGGGGTTCTCGCAATGGCTAAAAAACTTTTAGATCCTGGCTTCCTCGCTGGTAAGCATCCTAAATCATTTCGTGATGCTTTATCTGGCGATTCCATCGTTTCTTTTCCGGATTTCCGAATAACTTCGAATCGTGGTATGCCATCTTTATGGTTCTCTGAAGAGGAATTTCTTCATTTAGCTAAACCTTTTGAGTTCGCTTTGGTTGGGAGATTTCCTCTCAAACGCCCCACATTAGATTCTATCCGTAAATTTTTTTTCGGTTTGAAGTTATCGGGAGAATTTTCGGTCACTCTTTTAGATCAAACTAATGTTTTGATTAAGCTTCACAATGATTTGGATTATGCTAGGGTTTTTGCTCATAGATCTTACTTGGTTTTTGGGTGTTTCATGAAAGTTATTAAATGGTCCCATGTTCTTGATCTTTCTGAGGAATCTCCGGTTGTGCCTGTTTGGTTGTCTTTCCCTGGATTACGCCCTCATCTTTTCTCTTCTCGCATTTTGTTCGGTCTGGGTTCCATTTTTGGTAGACCGATACATACTAATAATGCTACTGCAGCTGGGTCTAGACCTTCTGTAGCTCGTATTCTAGTTGAATTAGATGTTACCAAAACGTTCCCCGATTCTGTTTGGTTAGGACCGGAGAATTTGGGGTACGTCCAGAAGGTTGTTTTTGAATGCATGCCTGATTTCTGCTCTTCGTGCAAAACTTTAGGTCACAAAAAAATGGATTGCCCTAACCGTAATTCCAAACCTCCCATGGTTGAGCCTTTAGCTGCGGATTTTTTCAAAGAACCTGTTACTTCTGTTGATCCTGTTCTATCTCGTTAATGTGATGTTTTGGGTAATGTTAATGACGTTTCTTTAGCTAGAGATGCTATCGATTGTGAAATTCCTATTATTAATAATATGGATGGTGCTGAGCAAGCTTCTCTGCCTGGTGTTGTTGGTCGGTTTGTTCCTAATTACAACCAAGCTGGTGTTTCTATTAATGCTGGTGGAATTAATGAGGTTGAGGTGGTTGTTGGGCTTGATGTTGACACTGTTGCTGCTAGGGTTGGTGGGTTGGAGAACGAAGTTAATTGTGCTTTATCTCCTTTTGCTCCTCCTTTTTTTCCTCCTGTGTTATTACCTAATTGTGTTGAGGCTGTTAATGTGGTTGCTTCGGTTGGGGTTTCTTCTGATGTTATTTCTCCGGAACTTAATTTAGCTGTTGATCCTAAATGTAATATCGTAGCTAATTCTTTAGTTGATGTTCCGGTTAATGCGATTGATTCGCGCTTTGCTGGGAATGTTTTGGGTGATGCTTCGGGATTGGATGTTCGGAACAATGCGAATTGGCTGGAGTCGTCTGAGGGGGAATTGGCTTCAGATTCTGATGTTGATTTTATGTCGTCGCCGGATTTCTGTGGTGGCTCAGATCCTGGTTGGGATTTTAATCTTGTTAGGCCTGTTTCTGTGGTTGGTGTTCGGGGCAGAGCACGCGGTCGTGGTCGGGGTCGCCGTCGCCGTTAGTCTATTATTTTATTTTTCATGGCATTTGATTTATTTGGAGGTTGGTTTAGTCAGATGGTTTTGCGTCGAATTTGGGCAATGATGGGTTGAGGCTCACATCATTGCGCCGTGCTTGTGGCAACCATAGCTGTGGTTCTTTTCGGGTAGCTTCGAGGTGCTATTGGACGGTCCTAGTGACGTGTTGCTGGTGTGTTTGCCTCAACCGCCTACTGAGCCCGCTCTTTACTGTATTTTCTTTTTCTTCTTTTTTCTTTCCCTCTCTATCTCTTTGTACTGTTTTCTTGTTTTTATTAATATATTAACTTAAAAAATAAAAAAAAAATAAAAAAAACATCAAAATTTTAATTATTTACAAAATTGACATCTTTTTTGTTTTTTTGAACTTTTAAATTTATATATTTATTCATATAAAAAATTATTAGTATACTTTTTTTGTGAATTTTAATATTTTATTGTCAATTAAAAAAAAACACAGGAGATAAATAAATTATAAATAATTAAAATTTAAATATTAAGTTTATAATTACCCCTCATTTTATTGTTTATATATTGACCTCATGCGGCTCATATTGAAGTTTGGACGAATTAAGCTTCACCAGTCATACAAATCACAATTCCTGGGATAGCAAGGGACGGAGCTTAAGGTGATGGACTTCCCGTCCCCTGCTCTTCACGACCGAAATCCTGTTCTCTGCTTCACCAATGGAGGTATTGAACTCAATCCCTTCTCCTCTCTCTCTCTCTCTCACTCTCTCTCTGGTCTGTGTTTACTGAGAAAAGAATGGTGCAGGCGAGGAAGCGCCGGCGGTGGTCCCACCGGCTCTTTTCCTATCTCCAGTGCTTCCGGTTATCTCCACCGGCCGCCTGGCTTTGAATGAGCAAAACCAGCTGCATCAAGAGCTCACCGCTCTGCTCAATCAACAGAAAGATGAAGTCGATCAATTCCTCCTCGCTCAGGTACTAATCTCTTCACCTTTGTTGGCAGTTCAGAAGGGAACATCGAAATTTGGTTCAGAATTCTCCAATTAATCTTCGGCGGCCTATAAACGATGAGAATTTAGCTCGAAGTTTGGATCGAGCATTTTAGCTCAGATGATCAAGTCCGTCCAACTGAGCTTCCGTGATACAGAAATTTAACCTTCTCCTCCTCTTTCCTTTTCTTCTTCTTCTTCTCTCATGCAAATTTCGATTCTTTTTCTTAATTGACAGAGAGAACAGCTCCGGCGAGAACTGGCTGACAGGCGGCAGCAATACAGCCTCACATTCGTGGCGGCAGTGGAAGAACTCGTCGTTAATAAACTCATAGAGAAGGACGCGGAGTTGGACCGCGCCGCTCGCCGGCTAGCCGAACTGGAGGATTGGCTCTCCCACCTCCTCGCCAAGTCTACGGCCTGGCAAGCAAAAGCCATGGCCAACCAGGCAGTCGCAACCTCACTCCACGCCCAGCTCCAGAAAGCGGCTGCTTCTGCAGCGGCGGCAGCAGCTCACGCCAGCGATGAGCGCCGTGGTGATCAGTCGCTAGCAGAGGACGCCAGATCTGAGTACGTCGACCCGGAACGAAAGCAGGCACCGGAGCTATTGTGCCGATCTTGCCACCGGCGGCAGTCGGCGGTGGTTATCATCCCTTGTCGCCACCTATGCCTCTGTCTAGCGTGCCACTCCGCCGGTGACGGCAAGAGGTGTCCCGTATGCGGCTGCGTCCGCACAGGAAGCGTTCACATCTTCCTTTCCTAAAACGGATTCCAAAAGCAGAGAACGGGCAAAGAAATTAGTGCCATTCATTCCTAAATCCAAGATAAATAAATAATGCCATTTCCAAAACAAAAAGAAATTAGTGAAATTTGAGGGGAGAAAATATCGAGTCTAAAATCTAACGTTCAAAATATTAAAAAATAACCATTTATTTAAAAATTTTATATTATACATACTAATGATCAATCAAATTATATTAATCAAATATTAATAAAATTTTTAATTCATCTCAAAGTCGAGGCCATCAAATAGAGAAATTATTATGTGCGGTCACTGGATGGTCTGGAGCCCAATCAGGACGCTCCACATTATCCGATGCACAACAGTACACACTGACAATACACAGTGTATTGATAATGTGGCCGCACGTAATAATTTTGCCATCAAATAACTAAGTTGAAGCCAGTCAAATGCTCCTAACTCTACATATTAAAGTCATCATATACTAAGATTTCATTCGGGACATCTTCCTTAATGCTTTTTAATTTAAAATTTTATACAAAAATTTTAAATTCAATAAATTTATGTATAAAAAATTATTTTAAAAAACAGCTCGAAAACCGTCTCAAATGAAATCTGAATTGCCTTTTGGTTAATGTCATCAAGATCTCTGCCCATTTTTTCAAACTCGAAGCCACCAGAAACCTGAAATCCTCATAGAGACTAAACTGTCTTATTCTTACTGTCATTAAAATCTGTGCTTTTTTTCAAACTTGAAGCCGCCATAAACCTGAAATCCTCTTAAGCTTGAAGCCCATAGAGATATTGAACTTGTAGTTTCAGACATGCAGTTAGAAATTTATTGAGCCTACTCAGAGTTGGAAGTGGCCCAAACATTCGGAAGCCATTCATTACAACCCGAACAACTGTGGTTAAATCAACCAAGAACAATTGAAATTATTTTGCATGATCAAAGTAATTAAGTAATTAAATAATTATTTTATGCCAAGTCGTTAGGCCGTCCTATGTAATTTACTAATTGTTCTTGATGCAATTGTTTTAGTAGTTCCAAGCCTGAAGAGGTAAAATGAAAAACTAAAGACATATGAAATCATTATCTCAAATCTTTTATTTTTATAAAAATAATCCTAAAATAAATGTATAAATGAATTTTACATATTTGTTAAATTTTAAATTCATATATAGCTTCTATATTTATACGTTCATCATGTTTACAACATATATCTATTGTGTGTGTGTGTGTGTATATATATATATATATATATATATATATATATATATATATATATATATATATATATATATATATATATATATATATATATATAACTTTTGAATTAATATAGTTAAATTCACACACGCATCACATAGACAAGTTTCAAGCTCAGAACCTATTATTTCGAACCAAAGCTCCTTGACAACATATTAAGATGAGCTAAGCTAGTGTGCAACTTAAATAAAGAAGCAAGCAGATGATGAAAGCATAATATTTGTTAGGATAATTTTATTTGAAAAAATTTAGATAAGTGTTACACATTTATTATATATACAATCCTAATAAATTCATGTAATTACATTTCACAAGATCAAATAAGGGGTGTCAATATTTGGCATGGCTCGAAATTTGTTAGTTCGAGTCAACCCGTTTGGAAAACGGCTTGGGCTTGAATTAACTAAAAACCCCAATATCAATCCAAAACTCGTGAATCGCCTCACACGCTCGCGATCACACTCATGGACAGCCTCAGGCTCGGCGTGCTGCCCGGGTTGCACCTATTTGAGTCGGGTCAGGTCCGGGATCAGATTTTGACCAATTTGTGTATTTGAGTCGGGTTTGAGTTGGAGTAATCAAGGGCATGTCAGTTTTGTGTTGGACCCAAAAATTTATTTTGACACCCCTATATCAAATCATTAGAAATTTTGTAGAAGTAAAAAATACGGGCAATAGATTTTATGTAATTTTCAACATTCTAGTAATATTATTATAAAAAAGCAAATTAAATATTGATTTCATATATATATATATATATATATATATATATATATATATATATATATATATATATATATATATATATATATATATATATATATATATATACTATGTAAAATATTTAACGTTTTTTTTTATTTTTTTTATTTTATTTTGCTGATCTAACTTATTGTAGGTTATAACTTTTTGTGATACGAATGAATTTGAAACAATTTAAATATTGTAATATTTTACACATGAAAAAATGTAAATAAAAAACACCTAAAACAACGATAACTATATCTTATAACATTAATACCTCATGATAAAAAAGCAAAATGGAGCTGTTTAATTTTAACATGTAATTTAAAAAAGTGTTATAGAATAATTTATACAAAATGAATTTCTGATTAAATTAGCTTTTTAAAAGGAAAATTAAACTGACTTCCTTATTATTTTATTGACATACTATTTTACAAATGTATTCAACTAAATTTCTTTTGCAGTTATTACAATTTTAATGAAAATTAAAATTTTTAAACGAAAATAGTTTTTTTTTTTAATTTTAAAAGAATTAAGAAATTTAATTAAATCATTTTTTTATTAGTTAGCGCGTGAAAGTTAAGGCCGTGCAATAAAAAAAGATTTTTTATAAAGAGGTAAAAAAACAGGATATTTCTATAAAATATATGTATTTTTCAATTACCTCCATATTATGCTATTCATTTTGTCACTTATTTTTCATGTTTATGTTTTATTTAGGAGCTATTTGATTGGTTGTAAAGTGAATGTAGTGTAAAATAAAATATTTTGAATCTATTTGATTGTCAGTAACGTGAATGTATGAGAACTATTTTTCTGTTTAGTTGCATGTATACAGAGTAAAGTAAAATAAAACATCCGTTTGGATGAGTCATTCAATCGAATGCCTAGTATGTCTATTCCCAAACAAAATTTATTTGTCAAATTGAAGTCCCCAAATTAATCACCAGCTGGTTTAACCTTTCCAGAAAAATTAAACTCAAAATACATACCTTGCAGCTCTAGGTTCCCTTCCAAGGTGGTCTGACCATCATGCGGCTACAGGTTCTCACACCGAGGAACTAAATCAACCAGATCACACACATTGTGTTGCTCATAAGTGGAAAGGCATAACTTGGAGCAACCAATGATGTTCGAAACGAACTTGCGTGCTGCTCAAATCAAAATTGCGTGTTATCCGCTTTGATTAGGTCAGACCCATCCAAGATGCCATCTGTATGAATTGATGTGTACGAAGGTGGGGAATCGTCAGAGGGAGATGTGGCTTTAATCCCTATGTGGAATAAAGAAGGAGACAGTGCCGACAAAGGTGGCGGCTTTCCATCGCATATGGGATCTGTTTCTAGAGGTTGTGGAGAGATTTCTACAGGAGAAGTTGCTGCAGCAAGAGCAAGAGATAGTCCCGTCAGGCTCGTCATTCTCTTCAACAGATTCTGTTGTTCGATCACACTATCCTCATGTGAAGCACGGAAGTATGATCCGCGGCAAAATAGAGAAAACGATGAAGGAAGAAATGAAGATGCTCTTGCTGTAGAAGGAAGAAATAACCTAGGTTCGCAGTGGGCTATTTTCTTTATGCTTGAATGATTTTCTGTTTTGATCCAAACGGGTGGGTTCCTTTTACGGACAAAATGAACTACAGCGGAGGGATTTATAATACTTTAGAATTTCGTTTACTTTCCTTTGTGTCAAACCAGACACGAAAAAAGCTCAAATAGGCATATTTGGCTGAGTTTACACTCCTTTTACTCCCAACCAAATAACATCGTCGTTATTTTTTACGTATGAATGTTTTTATCAAGTTTGCTAAAAGAAGAAAATCTAGTTGGAAATAGAATAAACAAAGGGGTGAAATCAACTCTTTTTTAATGATGGGCAAAATAAGAATGAATATATATATATATATATATATTCATTCTTATTTTGCCCATCATTAAAATAAAAAAAATTATATATATATATATTCATTCTTATTTTGCCCATCATTAAAATAAAAAAAATTATATATATAAATAAAAAAAATTTGTTTTTTTTTTAATAAACGAAGGGGTGAAACCAACTTCTTTTTAAACTAAGAATAATTATTCAAATAAAAAAAATTTGTTCCCCCCCCCCCCCCCCCCCCAAATACTAACTTTTGCCCAAATCTTATCAAACTGCCAATCTGTAGCTGCAAAATACTTGGCAAAACGCAAGCTTCGCGAAACAAGACTTTGAAACCTCTTCTTCGCAGCGGGCAGCTCCCCTCTCTCAGCTAGCACTCTTGACTCATCAACCTCTTCTTCTAGGCATTCTCATACAGCAATCTTGCATTGGCAAGGTCCAGCTCTTCGCAATGTCCAACCCTCTTCTTCCCAGTTGCTGTCAGTTTGCACTTCGCAACGTCCACCTCTTCACCGGCGCAATCACTTACTCTTCTCAGTCGCAGCTTAAGCTCTCAGTCTCCTGAAGGTAAACTTAAATTTATTTATATGATACGAAAAAGTGCAAAAATAATAATTTTTCATCATTATCGAGTTGATTTATTCTATAATTTTATTGATATCCAACTACATGAATTGAATAATCGATTTTCTAAAACTAGTACTGAGTTACTTTTTTGTGCTTTTTCAAAATTCGAGTAATATGTTCTATTCTTATGATAAGAGAAAGTTAATTCGCTTTGCAGAGTTAAATCCAGCAGATTTCTCTATGGTTGATATTGTGTCTCTTGAACATCAACTATCTACTTATATTATTGATATGCGCACGAATGATAAGTTTACATTATTGACTAGCATTGCTGATCTTACAAAACAGATGGTAAAGGACAAAAAAATATTGTGTGTCCCCTGATTTATAGACTTATTATTTTGGCACTAACTTTGCCTATTGCTACTGCAACAGTTCAAAGAGCATTTTCTGCAATGAAGATTATTAAGCATCGGTTGCGTAGCAAAATGGGTGATGCTTGGCTTAATGATTGTCTAGTTTCTTATATTGAGAAAGAAATATTTGATTCTATTCCGAATGAAGTCGTTTTGCAACATTATCAGAAAATACAAAATAAAATGCAAAGTTTGTATTTTTTTTTTATTTTATAAATTATGATGTAATACAATGCTTTGCTTTGAATTTTGCTAGTGAAATATATCTATATTTTTATATTTATTTTTTTATATATATCAACTTTACTCACCCTCAAAAAAGGAGCTCGATCCGCCACTCTTAACGAGCATTAAAAAAATTATTTTATTGCAACGAAAGTTTCAACTAACAAAAAGACAGCTATTAACACACATATCAATATTTATTACATATTTACTTATTAAACATTTAGATTTTTATATTTATTTATTTGATATCTTAAACTAAAATCATGTAAAATATATCGTTAATATTAATATATGTTTTAAATATATTTTTTCATATAAATATAAATATATATATATTTTAATATAATTTAAATATTAGAGTGATATACAACTGAATATTCAAATTTAAATGTAAGATATAAAAATAATTATGAATCTAGAGTGTCAATGAAAAAAATCTAAAATCAGAATAATTATGAAGGAGCAGACAAATAATAATAATAATAATAATAAACTTAAGAAAAAATCGAGATCGCTGAAATAGGCTCCCCAATATGTCGCCTCAATACAGTCCCAAGTCCCAACCAGGCTAAAGTAAATGGGCCACATGAATAGGATCTCATTTGGTCTGTACTGTTTTTTTCTTTTTTTTTCAAGATCGTTATTATGATTCATCTGGCTCAGCCAAATTAGTTTCAAAAAATAAATTTCGTTATATAAAAAAGTATTTATTATTATATAATTGTAGAAAACATATGGAAGTTGTAAAACCAAAATATAAAATTTAAAAAATTAAAAATGATTTTCTAACAGACCCACCTCTCTATAGTATTTAATTCAATAAGCTAACGAGCCTAATCGAATATTATTTGAGCTCGCTCAAATTTAATTTATTTATACACTCATAATCATATAACTATTTTAAGATGAATATAATTTAAATTTATATTTGTATTATATTTATCTCAAATGTATTTTTTTTTGTCCTTAAAAAGCTATTGGGCCGAACCCTTTCGTGTGGCCCAATATTGTTTTGCAGACAATAGCTTAACATGTTAACAAGCCCAGTCCAGTTAAACCGTTGTTGGATGAATACGTTACCTGTTTTCTGATTTTAAAAAAAAAAAAAAAAAAAAAAAACATTTCCGGTTTATCCTAACTAAAGAGTTATTAAGATGAGGCATAAAATATTTATATTTACAATTAAAATTAATATAATATTAATTATATATCTCTTGCACTATTCTTAAAGCAAATTAAAAATATTAAGATTTATCTAGATTAAATCTTTTTTCTATCTAATTATCTGATTCACTTTTTTTCTAGTAAAAAACTACAGAAGGCCTACGCTTTAATTCAGATATAAATTATAAATCTTTAGAGGATCAGAAGCTCATCGAAAGAACAACATTTGAAATAAAACATAATGAGCCTTAGCTCCTACCTATTTCAAGGAGATTAATATTGTTTTTGATTCACATTGAGATTAATTTTGTACTTGAAAACTTTGAATTGCACTACTCTCAAGAGAAATCTAATTATTTTTAAACTCTATATCGATTTAATTTGCATAGAAATATCTAGACATAATTTTTTAACTTCATTAAAACAATGAACTAGCAACTTTTTTTCATCAGTCTACAAGTTTACCAATAGAGATTATAATTTCATTTGAATTAACTTGGTACAAAAATATAAAAAAATTATGCCATAATATCTCGATCAATTTTGTTATCACTAAGATGAAGACACACATTAAGTAGATGTAATAAACTATGATTTCAAAAAGATACATTCCACATCACTATCATCAACAACTCACATCAGCAGATCGCCGCTCACATGCATCATCACTCCATGAGTTGCAACAATCGCTCATGTCCTCACCTAGGGGTGTCAACTTTTTACTCGCCCGCTGTCCCGCTCGCATCCGCCCCCCGCGCTCGCGTCCGCCCGCCGCGCTCGCGTCCGCCGCCATCGGCCGCCGCCGTTCCGGCGCCGGCCACCCAAACCGGGTCGGGTCGTGTCAACCCGGAAACCCGCCTGGTCGGGTCCGGGTTCGGTTTTTCGACCCATTTCTCTACCCGGGTCGGGTTAGGGTCGACCCGTTTCGCACCCGGGTCAATTCGGGTTCGACCCGAACCCGACCCGTGACCCGAAATTGACACCCCTATCCTCACCTTATTGCTCATCACATTCATCCGAAAGTTCTCACCTCCTCTCGTCCCGCTATCCTTCCCGTTGCCCTTTTTAATTTAATTTATAGTAGCATTCTACTAATAAAAAGTTATTGCATTAATGCACATTTAAATTATAATCATTTATTTTAAGGCGAACAAAGTAATTCCACAACAACAACAATGACAACATCAAGCCTTTATCACATTACGTGGGGCAACTACATGAATCCTTTTACTATATTGTTTATGATTAAGAGTTAAATTCTCATTTAGATCTAATAAAGAAATATTATTTATAATATTTTCTAACCAGGTCTTTTTAGGTCTACCTTTATCTTTCTTAACATAGGTTAAATCCAATACATCTACTCTACTAATAGGATCATCGGAAGGCCGCCGTTTTCTATGATCAAATCATCTAAGACGACTCTCTCTAATCTTATCTGTCACTGGAGCTACTTCAATATTTTCACGTATATTCTCATTTCATATCTTATCTTTAAGGGTAAAGTCACTCGGGCTCATCCGCCCGAGCATTCCCATCTCTGCAACACTTAACTTAATATTATGTTGTGAATGAAATAAATCTAAGAAATAAAAATTCACTATATATTTGAATTATATCATCCGCTAGGCTATAAAGTTGTAGCTATACTGCCAACTTTTCCATTTGTGATGGTGTCTTGACCGTAGAGGCTGTTGAGACTGAACAAGAGGAAATAGGAGGTGTTGTTTACCCAAGCCAACGCCTTGTTATTAATTCTCAACAGCCTATATATATTATGTAAACATTACCTTATTTGGGGCTCTTATAGCTTGAATTTACATTGTCTGGCCACATTTAATCAAATTATTTAAAATGAAAATTTATTTGCTAATTCCATATTATTTATAGTTCTTTTAAAATTGTTTTTTGCAAAACGATTCATCAACTTTGATAGTGGGATAAAGGCTTGATGTTGTTGTTGTTGTTGATTCATCAACTTTGTTGATGAATAATATCAAATTTATTTATTAATTTTAATATAGATATTTATTGATGAATGATACAACAACATTTGTGCTAATATAAAGAGTTTGAACTTGTAAATATATATTTTAAAGACTCTTTAAAAAGAACCAAAAAGTTCTACGATCTTAGGCTTTGTTGGGGACGACAACTTTCTTACTATTAAAAAAAAAAAAAACTTTCTAATACAAAAAAAAATTAATTTTTGTACTAAAAAATTACTTTAAAAAATAGTAACAAAGCCATCCCAAATGAAATCTTAATAAATTAAACAAACATGAATGGGAGATTATCAATATAAAACAAAACGAAACATTATATTAATCAAAATGATAAATTATTATAAATAATCTCACTTTGCAGCGCTCGATAATAAAGAGGGTACCTTTTTATTTTTATTTGTATTTTTTGGTACTTATAAAATGATTTTTAATGTAATATTTCCCTAAATTACAAATCCGGTCATGCACCATATCTTGATCTTAGTACTATCCTATTGTTTTTAAGAACAATTCCCAAAAAGTTCCTTGAATTATGATTGTTCAATAGCTTATGTCGCAAGTGATATTTTAAACCTAATTAGAAGAGAAGACATTATTGTACTTTTGTGTGGATCGCTAAGTCATTATTAAGCATGTTGGGGCTAAGGTGGAACGCATGTTTAAGTGTTTGATAACTTTGGCATGTGCGTTTGATCTTCAGAGATTCTTTTTCAGTATTTTATTGCTTTCATTATTACTGATTATTGGTCTTTCTTTCCCAAACAGCAAGCAATGGGTTCTCAGCTTCGCTGTACTAATCTTTATAAAATAAGCTAAGGTTAATCACCCTTTACCTCACTACTGTGATTAGTGAACAAATTAATTATCCTTGCCAAAGTTTCAGGTTCAAAGTGATGATTAGATTGTCTATTCTCTTAAGTGTACATATATAATGATATTATATTTAATCATAGATCCAACTACAAAATATCTATATAAGTTGTTGATTAATTATGATTTGCAAATTGAAATAACACAACTGATCTAGTTTTGCCTAGTTACAAAGCACAGATAGCCTTGTCTAATTTATGATGCACTACTATTAAAATAGGCTTTCGCAATATCTTTTTTACCCTACAACAGCGGTTAAAACACCTACTATTTTCTTTGTAACGGTTTCATAACCACTGCACATTTGCCATATTTGTTATCGCTGCAAACAGCTTTCACAATGCTAATTAAACCGTTGTAATAGAGAGAAATGACTTGATTAGGAAAAAACCTATGGACTGGAACAACTTAATTGTGATAGGGAATTCTTTGGTGATGACTGATTCGGCTACAACGATGGTTTCAGTGTTGGATTCGGTTGTGAATGGGCAATCGACGAAGACTCGGTTGAAGGGGTAGGCTACGCGTGAAGGGTTCCGACAGAAGATTGGGCCTGCACGAGAAGGGTTGAGGACGACAGATTCGATGGGGACTGGGGATTCGGTGGTGAGGACGGTTTCAACGGCATTGGTGTATTCGACGTTGAGACGAGTGAATGCCGACGAATGTAGAGGAATCACATACGAATTAGCATAGAATGGGTCGAAAGGCTCGGGTAGGGCACGAAGAGGGCAAATATGTTCGTTTCTATAGTAGCTGTGAAATTTGTTGTGTATATTGATCTATAGCACCGGTTTGCCAACTCCCGCTAATAAATGCTGTGAAAACCTCATATTTTTAGTAAAGGTACTTTGTAATTAAATATGCTCATTTAATCAATTTCATATATTTTATCATGGAAATAGTAATATCTACTACAAAGTAAAGCAACATCTATCGAGGAATAGACTTAAAAATTCATTAAAATTTCATTGTTATATTCTCCTCATGTCTTTCTCATGTGTTATGACACTAACCATCCTTACAAGCACTCAAGAATTTCTCAACGCCATCAGGATCAACCAACTTCTTAGGCTTTGTTTGGGACGGTTTTCTTATTGCTTCTTGAAGCAGCTTTCTAGCACAAAATTTTAAATTTTTGTACTAAAAAGCTGCTCTAAGAAGCAATAAAAAAACCGTCTCAAACGTAGCCTTAATCTGATATTGAGTATTTGCATATCAGGCTTTTTCTTCTTTCTACTGACAAAAAAAAATTATTTTCGACAAAGAAAATTAATCCCATTCAAATTCCTGCAGCCACAATATTAAATAATTTTCCTAGCAACCTATTCGAAGGAGCGGTCAAGAAGTGAGTTCTCTAATTAATTTATAAGCATTAAGAACTAGTCAAGTATATGAGTCGTACGTCTAATAGTTGGCTTTCCTCTTGCCATTGGCATTTTCCCCTAAAGCTCATTTAAAATGTTATAAACTTCTTTGTTTTATAAATTAATTGGACCTATAAAAAGTTACATTTCTCTTACCTATTCAACAGAGTTTAATACATATCGAAAGACTTCTGATTCAAATAAATTTCAAAGCAACGTCTTTGTCATATGTGTTGTTTGAGCTGTGAATCGTGTGAATTTAGTTCAATGCAAGCTAAGAAAGTAATGTTTGTAAAAAAACAAGTTGCATTCATTTTTTGAAGAATTAGTGGTAATTGCATAGATCAACGTACTGTTCATAATCACAACTCTGATACCATAGAACTCTTAATACCACCATAAGAGAGATTTTTTATAATTCATGCATGTTGTGTCATATTAATGTTGTTGACTAGAATATACGCAGCGATAGAGTTAGAATTTTATTTCTTAATGTAGTATGGATATTCAGCACATAAACAGAGAACAAAAGATTTTTATGTGGAAAACTTTTGAAAAGAAAAAAAATACGGGGTCACGCCTACTTGAAATAATTTCACTAATATCTGAATAGATTACAAATGTCTGATTGGTCCTTGAAAATGAGGAAGATACGATTACAGTCGTCAACCGTCAGGTTGAAATCTAATGACGAACGGAGATCGAACGAAAGTTAGGCGTTAGTCGGTGGTAGGGCAAAAGTCGGCCAGCATCAGTCGGTGGCCTAGCGGAAATTCGATGTCAGCCGATGGAGGGGAAATAGACTGGCGTCAGTCGGCGGCCGGGCGAAAGTTTGGCTTCTGTCGATGGATGGGCAAAAGTGTGACGATGGTACAGGAGGAGTCTGGTAGAAAGAGATCTCTCTTCCTTCTCTTCCTTCTTTGCTTTGGTCCCCTTTCATGAGAAATGAATGTCTATTTATAGTTTTTTGATAATGTGATGACCAGTAAATAAGAGGAATATCAAAGGTAAGTTGGGAGTGGCTTGAATGGGTGGTCGATGTAGATTCCCTTAATTTTGGACTGTTTACTAGGTATTTGAATTTCTTAATGATATCATAATTTAATGATCTTCATCTTATTGGATTTATCTTGTTGAGTCTCTCGGTTCGACTATAAGCATGTCATGTTTGAAAATTGTTTAATCAACCAATTTATGGTTTGAACTTTCCAAATGCGTTTCAAGTCTTTTATTTGGACCCATTTGGGCTTGGATTAAGTCGAATTTAGTGTCGTTGTGTTCTTCTTTTCGAGACATATAGTTCGACTATAAGTTTGCTTAAATCAAAGTTCAAATGATCCCCGAATTAATTTTGAAACTTTCAACTTGATTTTGCCTCGAGATTTGTGTCTGAACAAGATAATTTTTTGATGCTATATCAATTACCAACTCCTTTTTTTATATAAAAAAAAAAAGTTGTCATTTATTAATTGACTCATAGAAGTTGAATTATTTTACTTGATTACACTTAGTAATTTTTTCCCTTGTCGAGTTTTTCACATAAAATTAGCTTTAAACCTCTCCATGTGTGTTCTAGATTTCCAAACAATCTTATGACGCTCAATTATTTCTATTATCTTAAATTATCTTATTTGCAATACTCATAAATATTGACAAGACTTTTTGTTAGGAGTTTTGTGCTTCAATAAGAGATTTTAAATCTTTTTTTTATTTATATAATTATGTCAATTAAGTCAAATTTATATACATGTCACATACACAAGACTCAAAACTAAGACTTCATTTGGGATGAATTTTTTACGGCTTCTTAAAGCAGCTTTCTAGCACAAAAAAAAAATTTTATACTAGAAAGTTATTTTTTGAAACTGTAAGAAAGCCGTACCAAACATAGTCTGAGACGGCTTCGTTTGAGACGGCTTTTTTACTGCTTTCTTTTTAGTACAAAAATTTTTATTTTTGTACTAAAACTCCATTTTAAAAAGCAGTAAAAAAGCCGTCCCAAACAAAACTTAAAACCTCTTGATTGATTCCAAAACTTTCAACCAATAGATCAATATGAATTGAGTAATCTTTTTAGTCTCAAACAAAGTAATCTCAACAACATCCATTTTAATTTTGTCAATTTATTGTGGTCCAAGATTCTTGGTACCTAACTTCCTCTCTATGAGGTCTACACCAAACAAAATAAAGAATCTTACGTTTTATAACATAAGGAAAGGCTATAGCCATAGCTATGACAATAAACAAATATATTTGCTTTTAATATGCTGAAGATGCTCCTTGCCTTTACAATATGTTATTTTTCTGCCACATCAACACATAAGGTTTTGAAAATTTAAGAATTTTAATTAGTCTAGATGTTTTATATTCATTAATTTTTTTTAAATAAGGATAATATTTATTTATTAATTAAAATTATATTACATTTATTTAAAGTAATTATAATGAATAATAAATTCATCCTAATAAAAATTTTATCATTAGAAAGTTTAAGTTTGAGATAAACTTAGATTACCTAACAATTTCAAGCTAATTAAGAATAGTTTAGAGTTTCAAACGACTACAAGCACAAGATGAAACAAAGCTCTTTGATAACTTTACGGCTAAGATGAGCTTAAGGTCTATGACAAGGCAATGACGAATTTATACTGTCGAACAACTTCAAGTCTGAAGTAAGCTTCGGCTCTCAAATTATTTTAAATCCGACTCACTTTAAAATCTCTAATAACTTTAAGTATGAAATGGATACACGACCTCTGAATATTTCAAATATGAGACAAAATTATAATTCTAACAACTTTAAGCCGAAGACAACTTCAAGACCCACAATAGCTTCAATCCTATGATAAATTGAAAGTTGTGTTTTAATTTTATTAACCTAATTCACTTGACCATGAGTGAATCCTATGCGATGTATAGTTTGAATGTAGATAGCATTGTTGAAAAAAAAAAATTTCTTGTAGAGGCGACAAACGTGGTAGAAGGAAGTCTAAATGGAAGTAATTGGTTTTGTTTGTTGTTTTTCTCTTATGTTGTTGGGCTTGCATGTTGTTTTGGGTGGCTCGTTTGGCTTCAGATTTGGGATTGAGGATCTTCTTGACGCTCTGTTGTTATTTTCTTGTTTGGTTTGTTTTGTTGCTTTATTTTCTTATGTTTATCATTGTAATTGGTAGAACTTCGGCTCGTAGGTTTTTCTTCAAAGACTGTACTTTTAGAGAGCTAAATTTCTTTAACGACTTGTAATTTTTTTGTGAAAAATTAATATGATATATATATATATATTTTCATTATCATTATTAATATTTAAAGAATTTGATATTATATGAAATATGTGATATCATCTTCTAATTTCTACTTTCCAAAGCTGATTTTAAACTGTGATAATTGATCTTCTTACATAGAAAACAACTCTAATTGTTTAAAATCATAGGTAGGTTTAAAAATGACCTCATTCTTTGTATGTATTCAAATAAAATTAATTTTACATAGTACAATCTTTCATATGCCACCCAGATTCGGAACCAGTTAAAGTGAACCACCTTAACTCGAGCCATGATTAATTAAATCACTAATTTATTCGTAATCTTTCTTTAATTTAGTTTAATTTAAAGAATGGCAGAGATTACCACCTAAGTGAGCTACAACGAGCATTATTCGGGGCCACGCAACCACTTGCTGCCATAATAATTGAGCGTGGCCGTCGGAGCTTTTTAAAGTGTGGGAGAAAGCCCAACAAATATATTAAAAATAGAATATTAAAATTAATTTTTTTCTGGAGATGGAGGTGGTATCGAACCGGAAGGACGCACAAGGACATGTTGGGTCGGAGGGAAGCACACGTGTGCGCATAGTGGACACACGTGCTTCACCTACTGCCCTGCGAGCAGAAAACGAGGGCGTGCCAGCTTGACGAACAATTATTACGTCCTCCAACCGGACTCAGAGAAACGTCAGGTCGGAGGCCAGATTCCGTCAAAAAACGAGTTGTACCGAACAAATACCAAATCTTTGTGCATGTGCTAAAATCGAGCGGCTTAATGAAACGAATTCAACAAGCCCAAAGACATTTGAATTTGATATCATTAATGTGCTCAAATATTGTATAAACAATCTATAATCAAAATGATTAATGTGAACCGTTCGGCGGAGTACTTTTGATTTAAACAAGTTTTTTGAAAATTCCCTATCCAAAAAGGCTATGAATATGGCCTTATTTTTTAAGTAAAAGACATTCAAAAGCTATGAGACCTAAAGAATTCTATTACATTTTTCGATGATCTTCATCAACAATGACCATCATCATCGATAAACTTCCATCAAGCGACTATTTTCATCAACCTTAATGTTGAGCTTTAAGTATCCTATTGTGGGCATTCGATTTTTATAATCCCAATAACAAAAATGAGATTTGTTCGTAAACATATATATAATCTTCTTCGATTGTGAGGAAAGGAAAATTCTTATATATTCTATTATTTAGATTTTTTATATAGTTTTTCACCATTGCTTATTTGTTATTTTCAAGAGCAAAAAAGATGTCGTAGAAAATAATAAAAAACCGTCTCAAATAAAGCATTAATATCAATTTTTTTTTTAATTGTTCACCTAAATTTTGAATCTCTTATAAATATTTCACCAATTCGTACTACCTATTTATATAACTTATGATATTAAATATTCTACTATTATAAAACTTTTGGCGCATAACAATGACAATAAAATAATAATTACAACTCAAATATTGATCATACACAGCAAATCACCGCCTAGAAGTTTCATAAGAACTCTGGAGAATTCCCCAACACAATAGAACTCTGGACTGCTTTTATTGTGTTTGTTGTTGTCATAAAATATTATTATATATGTACTTCTAAAAAATATGTCAACTTCAAGTATTCGCATCTCCTCCTCAAGGATAATAATTAAAGGAATAAAATGATATATATATAAACTTTTGTTATTATAATAACAATTATTTTTTTCAGAAATTATTTTTAATCTTTGGTCACTGAACGGCTTTCAGAGACGCACGAGAACGTGTCATGTCATTTTTTTTTGTACCACTTAGTATGAGTACTAGGGGTGTCAATATTTGACACGACACGAAAATCCGACTCAAAAATTTCGGGTTAGACCCGACCCGTTTTGAAAACGGGTCGGGTTTGGGTTCCCGGATTCGACCCGTTTGAAAAATGGGTTGGGTTCGGGTTGACCCGACGGGTTGCCAGGTCAACCCAAAAACTCGTTTAAACTGTCTGCCCGACTGCCCGCATTGCTACCATAGCCTGCACGCCCCCTACCCGGCTGCCCGTGGAGCTGCCCGTCCCTCCCCGCCCTCTGCCCACGCCCTACCAGCACGCTATAGCGCGAATGAGGTTGCCCGAGCGCTGAGCGCGCCCAGGCGCGGCTGCTTGAACACCCTGCCTGCTCGCTCGCGATGCTGTCAGTGTTGCACCTGCCCGCGCGGCCTTGCCAGCCTCGCCAGTCCGAGCCTGTGTCCGCGCCAAGTCCGAGCCCATGAATGGGACCCCTAGAGATATATTAATATCTTTAAGACTCATTCAATATGCTCTTGAAAGAATAATTAAATGTGCATCAAATCATGAATATTTATACATATGAAATATATTTCACTCAATTCGATCGAAGATTTGACATGTACCCTAATACAAACTAGTGGTGCAAAAATTTAGATAGCTCATTTTCCATTTGATTAATATTGTGAAAAATTGTTCGGGTATAAATTTTATCATCTTCGGTTGAATGATTCAAATTAATATCCAAATAATTTTAGTTATGTATCAAATCTATTTAAGCCTTTTTTTTTTAATTAAGTCTTTTTTTAGATATTTTTTTGGAAATTTAAGTCAATTAAGGTAAACTAACACTTACATCACATGTAATACTCATATTTAAGACATCTTAACTAGTAGTTAAAGCTCTCAACCAACAGACGAAGACTTGTTTGGGACGGCTTTAAAAAATAAAATTTTTATACTCTAAACCTGCTTTAACAATCGGTAAATAAGCCGTCCCAAATAAAACCCAAGCTGAGTTGCATTTTTCTAGATATGTGAATTGACCAAAATTTATTTGATTTGAATAGATGGAGTAACCTTCAGAAGTTCAATCAAATAAATTCAAGTATTGAATAGAATGCCAATCAAGACATTATTGAGTCCAAAAGTCAAGATATTGAAGGCACTTTAGAGAGAGCTTTAAGGCCGAAGTCCAACCATAGACTTCAGTGGGGCCACTCTGAAACTAAAAAAATGCCTGTGTTAGGTTCTATTTATTTGCTCTATTACATCTGTATTGACAAACTGGCAAAAGGAACTGTGCTTTCGCTTCTTTTAAGTTGTTGAAAGTTTAAATAACTATTGCCAGAACAAAATTTCAGACAAGCTGATTATATATACTGTAATAATATCATTGCCTTTCTTTTGATACTGACAAGTATTGTCTCATTAGGACTTAGCCAGCATTGAACATAAAATCAACTTGCCTTGAAGTCAATTGATTTATTTTATTTTCATATTAAAAAGTAAATATTTTGCTCTTATATATTTTTTATTTATTATATTAATCATAAATATTTAAAATATTTTTTTGTCACAATCTCCAACAGCTCAAAGAGGGTTCAGTACTGTAGGATGGAGTTGATTGAGTTTTGAAGCTTCTTTCATTTGAGCATGTAGTTGTCATGAATAGCTGCCCAAAATTTATATTATTTTTAATAGTAATTGCTTTTGTCTTTATTTATTTATAATTGGTCTTATATTAATTAGGATTAATTTCTATATTAGCAAAAACAATATAAATACTTTGTTGCATTTACAGCATATTGCTTCACACTTACGTTAATATTTCTAATATCGTATTATTGCATGATAAAAAGTTCTTAAAAATGATTAAATAATTTGGCATTCTTCGCACTCCTTTTTTTGTAAGAAAATATTTATCTCAAAATATCCTAATATAAATCATATTAAGATAAAGTTTAGTAATATTGATTTGCTTTGAGATTAAGTTTAGTAATATTGATTTGCTTTGAGATTGACAAGGTATATAAAACAATTATGTCACATTAATCTCAATGTAAGTCTAATGATGTTTAATCTGATCTTGATATAATTCAATTTAGGATGTCCTCGTATAATATATATATGTTGCGTCCAGGAGTATTCGCGGCGGTAGAGAAATATAAAATTAATGTCTTAGGATTGTACGAATATCCGGCACGCAATCAGATAAGAGAGTATGTAGCATTGATAAGAGACACCAATATTTGTACGTGGAAAACCCCTGAAAAGGGGGGAAAACCATAGGGTCTAGCCCAGTTTGAATGAATCCACTAGTATAACAGTTGATTACAAATGAGGCCATTCCTTGGGAGAAAGCCATAACTTGACGTACATTTTACAGAGTACATTACATGATGTGAATATAAAGAGTTACTATTGACGTGTTCGTTTGGTCGGGAGGACCATAATATGGTGATGGAGGTCATAAAGACTGTTGTCTGGTGACGAAGGTAGAAAAGACTGTAGTAAGCGGGCGACGTAAGTCAAGAGGACCGTAGTTGACTGGCGATGGAGGTCGGAAAGACAGTAGTCGGTGGGCGACATAAGTCAGAAGGACCGTAGTCGACTAGCGACGGAGGTCGGAAGGACTGTAGTCGACGGGCAACGTAAGTCAGGAGGACCGTAGTTGGCTGGCGACGGAGGCCGAAAAGACTGTAGTCGGTCGGCGACATAAGTCAGAAGGACCGTAGTCGACGGACGGCAGAGGTCGGAAAGATTGCAGTCAGCGGGCGACGTATGTGAGTCAGGAGGATCGTGGGACGTCGGAAAGACTGTAGTCGGTGGGTGACGTAAGTCAGGAGGAGCATAGTCGGCTAACGACTGAGGCTGGAAAGACTGTAGTCGATGGGCGACATAAGTCAGGACTGTAGTTGACGGACGACGGAGGTGGGAAAGTCTGCAGTCGGCGGGAGACGAAGGTCGGAAAGACTGTAGTCGACGGGCGACGTAAGTCAGGAGGATCGCAGTCTGCTGGCAACGGAGGCTGGAAGGATTGTTGTCTGACGATGAAGGTTAGAAGGACGACATCAGGTAGAAGTCCAACAATGGAAATAAATTCATCTTTTGATAGATGTCCAGCGAAAGTCTGATAACCCGTAGAAGTCCAACGTCTGGTAGAAACTTGACAAAGAGTGAATGTCCGGCGTCGGGTAGAAGTTCAACGTATGTTGGTGGCCGAGGAAAACTCCGGCATCACTTGGGCGAAGTTTCGGCATCAGGGGGGAACTCTGTTGCTACTTGAGCAGAATGTTAGCATCCCGTGGAATTAAGACAGAATGCTTGCGTCCCATGGAAGTCTGACAGAATTCCGGCATCATTTGGAGTTCGGGCATAACTCCGATGGTGGTCGAGGAGGAGTATCTTCCCTCATACTCTTCTCTTCTCCTCTTCTTCTTGCTTCCCCCTTACTTGAGTCCTTTTTTTCTCAAGAGAAATGAGGGGTCTATTTATAAATTTTATGGAGTGGCATGGCCTGTAAATATACGAGAGATCAGGGGCAAATATGTAGTGGTTCGGATGAACGGCTGATATTGAATCCTTCGATCGTGAACCGTTTATCAGACATTTGAAGGTCTTAATGACTTTGGAATTAGGTGATCTTGGGTTCATTGGTTCGTCTTGTTGAGCCGCTCGATTCGACTATAAGCTTGTCAAGTTCGGAGACCTTTTGGTAACTCGAATTGTGGTAAGAACTTTCCAACAACGCTTCGGGTCCTTGATTTGGACTCATTTGGGCTCAGATTGAGTTGAATTTGGTGTCGTTAGGTTCGTATTTCCGATACACTCAGATTGACAATAAGTTTGCTGAAATCGAAGTTCATATGCTCTCGGATTTAATTTTTAAAGTTTTCGACTTGATTTTTGCCTCGAGATTCGTATCCGATTAAAATAATTTTCGATGATATATATATATATATATATATATATATATATATATATATATATATATATATATATATATATATATATATATATATATATATATATATATTACATTAAATATTTTAATTTAAAGTTGAGTAAAAATGATTAACTCCACTTCGAGTACTTGATTGGTTCTATTAGAATGTGATGATTTTATGAAATATTTTTTAATTGATTATTGTCTTATAAATATATTCAATAAATTATTTATCAAAGCTTGATAAATAATTCTTTTAAAGCATTTAACATCTTAATAGAACTCGCCCACAGTTCACACCTACGAGACTTACAGATGATTGTCTTGCTTAACAATACATAAGTTTTTTATTTATTTTAAGTGATCTATTATATGCCATTGACTTTTGGCCCGACATATGCATCGGCAGTCATTGATTAAGTACGTGCAAGTCCTCTAATATTGCATCATTCTCCATCTAATCTCTATCATCAAAATTTTCTTTGTTAGAATTTGATTGAAGTAAATATATTGTCTAATAAATAATTCCTATCTATTTTCTCAATTAAACCTCTTTAAGCTCAGTCTATATTTATTTAAGAATTTAGTCTCCATGGAGACATTGAATTCAACAGTGCATACTTTTGATAAGAAAAAAAAAAAAGTAAATCAAAAATAAATTTAATACTAATTAGATTATTTCCTATAATTTCTGTGTCATATAGCTCAAGAAAAAAATTAAGCTGATAACTATATAAAGTTTGTATTTCATTTAAATTTATGAATCTTAATTAATATTGACATTCTAGATCGATTGTTACTGATCTTAGAACGTTTATATAATATATTAAATAAGGTGACCAATTCAAAAAAAAAAATTCTTATCAGAAACGGAAAATTTTCCTCTAACTTAAATGCGATTCGTGGGTAGTGGCGAGTGGGCACCGCACTGTGCATGTGGGACCGAATTTATGGAGTGGGTGTGACTCTCCACTGAATAGACATTTTTTTTAGAAGTCTTTATCGCTCATTAAAAATAATAAATATATACAGAAAGCTAATATATTATGAATATTATGACATTGAATTCTATTTATACTAAATTAGGCAAATTTTTAAAAGGATTAAGTTTAAAAAAAGAATTAAGCATGATATAATTTTAATTTAAAAAGGAGCAAAAACATACTACAAAATCTAGAAAACGCAAAAAAAAATTGCGTTTTAAGAGAAAACGAGAACAGTAATTGTATTTTCAGCTAAAACTCAATTTTTTAATATTTTAAATTTCATATAAATTTTTTTATGTTTTTTTTTTCAGGTTCTAAGAGGATGGAAAGAGAGGGAGAGAAGAGGTAGAGAGAGATAGATGGAGAAGCAAAGAGAGTGAGGCACAAATGGAGAGAGAAAAATAGAGAATGAAAAATTATTTAAATTTAAATTTTAAAATTTTTATTAACATTCTGGTTGAACCCTATTTTAATATATTTAAATAAAAATATTTTTAATATTTAAATAAAATTGTTTTTTTTCGTTTTGAGAAAAAAGTTAAAAAGAATTTTATTTAAAATTAAAATTAAGTTAAAATTATTAAATTAAGTTTGTGTGTCTCTCTTTCCATCCTCTAATAATATGAAAAAAAAGCTTAAGGATTTCACCCGGATTTTACTATGTAATTTAAAAAAAGCATAAAGTTTGTGCGTCTCTCTCTTTCCATCCTCTATTGAGACGCACAAACTTAATTTCATAATTTTAACTTACTTTTAATTTTAAATAAAATTATTTTTAACTTCTTCTTAACTTATTTTTAAAACAAAAAAAAAAATTATTTAAATATTAATAAAAATTTATTTAAATATATTAAAAAAACTTTAGCGATTAAAATAGGATTTAGGGTTCAGCATGAATGTAATTTAAAACATTTCTATATATTATTTTAAAATAGGGTTCAGTCGGAATGTTAATAAAATTTTAAAATTTAAATTTAAATAATTTTTCATTCTATTTTCTCTCTCTTCATTTGTGCCTCTCTCTCTCCTTCATACATCTCTCTCTACCTTTTCTCTCCCTCTCTATCTTTCCATCCCTTAAAAGCTGGGAAAAAAGAGCTTAAAAATTTAGATGGAATTTAAAATATTAAAAAATTGAGTTTTAACAGAAAACGCAATTACTGTTCACGTTTTCTGTTAAAACGCAATTTTTTTTGCGTTTTCTAACAAAATGTGATTTTACAGTGCGTTTTTGTTCCTTTTTAAATTAAAATTATATTATGCTCCTTCTCTTATTTCTTCTTTAAAATCTGATCCTTTTAAAAATTTTCCCTACTAAATTTATGCATTTTTCATTATCATTCTTAAAATAAAAATTATATGTTTAGTTAATTTTTGCTACACATTAATTTTTTTAAATATTTCTTATAGAATGCAAATTTTTTTATGGGTGTCCGATCTCCACCGCTATATAATCGTGTTGGAAATTTGCAAAATCAAACCTCTTTTTTTGGTGTTTTATCTAAGTGACCTGACCCTCACTAATTTCAACGGTGGTTTTGCAGTGCAATTATTTGCATGTAATAGCTCATTTGATTGTTTTGTTTTACAAAAATATGTTTTAAGGTTTTGAGCTGTTGGTTAGATTCATTTTAAAAATTTAGAATGGTAATTCGGAGAAGATAATTTAATTTTTGCATGCACATAAATAAAATGGAAGTAGTAAATAAATAACATAAAGTGTTAGTTAACATATATAAGTAGTGCTCTTTCTCATATTTGGAGAAGATATTAATACAACCTAATAGAATTAAAGAGTGAGAATGTGTCATATTTTTTATGAGATGATGAATATTGAACAACACATTATATATAGTGTGTTTCAAGAATTGATAAAACAATCAACTTAACCATTCTCTTAGTATGAGAGGTGATCAAGTGACTAGAGAGATGAGTGTAAGACAGTTGTGCCTAGCGGATGTCATAGCTAGTCATTGATAAATGTTGAATGTTGATTAATATTGAATATTATAAGTTTGGTGAAAATGAGCTTTTAGATTAACCAATCTCAAGATGGGAGTGAGATCAACATGAGCATCAATAATTGATATATAAGAGACAGATAATTACTATGTATTGCGGATGTTGAACTTTAGAAGTCTAGTAATATACGTTCAGTGGCAAGCTAGGTCTTTCTACAAGGTACAATGAGAGATCATGTTTTCGAAAAGGCATGCGTCAAGTTTTAATAGTTAACTAATATTAGATAGTATTATCAGGGGCGGAGCAATAATTTTTTCATATGGGGTTGCAAATTATTGAATTCAAAAAAACCTAATTTTTCTTGTGGCGGAACCATAAGTTTATTCATGTGAAGACTCCAAATTATTAAAGCAATGACATTGTGATATTCTAGCAGTATAATTTTCAAACATTAACAAAAGATAAAATTATTAACCTAAATTCTAAAATTGTGCGAAAATTATATTAACAAGCAACTTTTAACACATAAAATTAAAAAGCTAAACACTCATGTTTTCTAAGCAATTAAAAATTAAATAAAGAACAACTACGGGAAAACATTCACCATTTACAAGATCAAAAAAACTGGCGTAAGAGCTTTCATAAAATATTTAAATGAAGAATCCCTAACCAATAAAAGCATAAGTAGGTCACAAATAAACAAGAAAATATAGGGAAAAATAAAATTATTAGGAACAAATTATTTTATCTTCAGAAAAAAGACGTTCTCACCTCATAAATTTGCCTTGAGGAAGCAGATGAACAAGCTAAACTCCTCATCGTCGGAACTGGAGCGAAAGGCCAACATCATGTATGTTCTATGATATTAATTACAAAATATGTACCAATCTCATATATTAAATGTATCACGAATATGTATCTATATCAATATCATGATATCATTACAGGAAAAATGCAAATTACAGGCTGAATTTCTGACAGACATTCCGATGAAATTTCGGTGGAAATTTTTGTTAGAATATTTTCGACTGATTTCCGGCGGAATTTAGAAATTTTTTGGGAAATAATTATAATTAATATTTAAATATTAAATAAATAGTTTTAATAATTGGACTTAGATCAAGGTATATTTAATGGGGTCATCAAATTCATCTCATCAAGATGTTCATTTTGAATATAATGAGAGCTCTCATAATCCAAATTTTAATTTAAAAAACTTTCAATTTAAATATTATGTAGAGATTCATATTTGATTAGATAAGCCATTTTTTTATAACTTATCAAAAATTCATAAAGTTAAATTTTTTCTCAAATATTAATGTATTATTGTAAACTTTAGCGGGTGTTACTTATCTGAGCCATAAATGCTCAAAATATATATATATATATATTTTGTCAAAGCATCTTCATGCCAAACAAATCAGGATTTCCCTCAAAGTTTATCACATTGATTTTTTATTAAAAACTTAGAGTTTAGGCAAATCATTTATTTATTTTGGACATATGACAGAATTTAAGGGATAATATCTCTTTTTTTATTATAATAAATAGCGTTTTCTATTGGAAATTAACCAATCAAGTAGAGCCTACAGCCTACTTACATCTTAATTAAGCATTTTATTAATAATTGATATGTTAATGTAACGCAGGAAAAAAAATGAAAGCTTTCCACCACTACGTCATATTTCCATTCAAATTTGTTTATAAGCAAATAACGTAGGCCTTTCAAATAGAACAAAAAAAGAAGAAGATAATGGAGCCTATCATATAAATTAACAAAACATTCTTATTAAATAATATACAAAGAATGTACATATATGTATATATCATTCAACTTTTTTTATTTACAAATCTAACATTTAATTTTTTATATTTACTCTTATATAAGAAATTAGTATTTATATGGTATCAAACTATATACATAAAAAATATGATATTTTAAATAATTTAAAGATAATGATATTTTCAATGCTTTTAAAAATTAGAAGATTTACATGCATAGGAGTCAAAATTATAGAATTTACACATTTAGTATATAAACTCCACTACTTATATAGGTAGAACTCAAAGCTTTATATAACATTAGAAATGACACCCTCATCATCCTCCTTATTATTACAATTCTATCACTGGTAACGATCAGATGTCATCGATGGCAAAATTGAGGGTGATGATCTGTTAAATTCATGAATAATTAGATCCTAGCATTAGATAGATTTGCACGTCTTGCTAACTTTATTCTCCTTCATGCATCTTAATCTTATCGTTGCCTTGGCCTACATGTTTCAATCACAAGTTCTTCACATGCCATTAGTCTTGCCGATATCGACATGAACAAACTTCTACGACAACTTCCTATCTACTTTTGTTGTCAATGGTTTACGAGTTGGACCACAGAGGCAAAAAAGGTCAAGAGGGAAAGAGAAAGCATTGCTTGAATGTACACCAGAGATATGAGGAGTTCTAATGAATAAGTTCATATTTCAATTTTCTCAAATCTAGCAAAAAGTCTAGACTTTTATTAATGTGCTAGTGTAAAATGTATTATATTTGATATATCATCAAAACATTATCTTGATCGGGCACGAATCTTGAGGCAAAATCAAATTGCTAACTTCCAAAATTAAATTTGGGACCATCTGAACTCCGATTTCAGCAAACATACAATCAAATTAAACGCCTCAAAAATACGAACCCAACGACAATAAATTCGACTCAAACTGAGCCCAAATGGGTCCAAATCGAAGACCGAAGCACATTTGGAGAGTTCAAATCATAAATTGGATGATCAAATGACCTCCAAACATTACATGCTTATAGTAGAATACAGTGGCTCGATGAGCAAAATCCAACTAGCCCAAGATCTTCAAATTCTGATATCATTAAGACATTCAAATACTTAGTAAATGATTCATAATCAAGGGGATCAACACCGGCCATACATTCAAACCACTTCCAAATTACCCTTGATCTCCCTCATATTTATTACTCATGCCACTCTTAGAAAACTATAAATAGAACCCTCATTTCTTATTGAGGGGAAACCCAAGCAAGGAAGAGAAGGAAGAGAGCTCTCTTGCCACCAAACTCCTCAACCACCGTCATACTTTCGCCTGACCATTAACTATCGTCGGACTTCTACCTGGCCATCAAATGACTTTAGACTTTCGCTCGTCCGCTGACTAACTCTGAACTTCCGCCTGACCACTAACAGGCATCAGACTTCCTTGTGCTTGTCAATTGAAGTTAGATTTACACCCGACTACCAAACGTCGTCATATTTCTGATCTTTGTTTGTAACTCTATTTCAACAAGGCGGTTGATTATTATGAGCTGATTCTCCTAAATTTCAAAGACGAGTCAGTTACTTGTAATATATTCAAACATTATTGGAAATCATTTCAACATGGCATGGTCTTGCAGTTTTTCTGTTTTCCAGGGTTTCTCACATAAAAATTATTGTGTTTTTTTTTTCTTCTTTTTGTGTGTTGGATATCCGTACAACGCTGAGACGAAAAATTTTAACTTAATCACCGCATATATTCTAGCCCGCAATAATATTATAAAAGAAAATTAATATATTTGAAATGTTTAAAATTATTTGAATGAGTATAAAATAGAAGCGTGTGATTATTTTTTTATGTTTGATTTGAATTAAAATGAATTCAATAAAAAATTTAACATTGATAGTGGTAAGTGACGGTTAGCAAGAATCGACCAGTGAGAGATAACAAGTAAGAAGTTTTACTATTGAAGTATATTTAGAATTTGACCAAAAATGAAAAATCCCTAATAAATCAAATGAACTAAATAGTGCATAACAATTAATTCAAATCAAATACTTAAATTTTAAAAAATCATACATTTGAAATTGCGTGCATCTATTTTATTTCAAATCAAATATCTCCTAAATCCATTAACAAGGTGCTAAATAATATAAAAAGTAAATTTATGTGTTAATTATATAAATTATACAATTTTGAGCGCTAAATCTCTATTAAAATGATAGGATGTTGTATAAATAAGTATGAAATTTAGAAATTAAAATATAATAATATAAGAAATGAGTAGTATTTATGTAAATATCCTAATATAAAATATCTTGCAAATGCGCTGATCATAATTGGCTTTGGCTCCACCAATCCCTTTCCGCCTTCGCTAATCACTCCGATACCTTCCCTGAGAAGCGCACCAGCCTTGCAAATAGACCTGGTCATTTTGGGTGGGCTAGGGGACCACAATACGGGCATCGTGCGGGTCCCATCAAGGAATAATGCCTTCTCCAATCAAAATCGCTCCACGTCATAGGTGGGGTCCCCGTCTTACACAGAAACAGCTAGCTCGTCGTCCACGAAATATTAGCCGTTGGATCTTCAGATCTCGATTGGGATTGTAAGCGTACATCTTTCTCCGCCGGTCGCTTTACTGCATGTAACACTGACCAAGTTGTTCTCCTGAAAGAGACCCGCCGGAAGGACCAAGACTAGGGGACCCACATCGCTGCCCCATTTTCTACTGTGGGTCCCTTCCTTTCCTTTTCCCTATTTTGAGCTTTCGCTTGTCTGCTTTCACCAAATTGACAATTTTGTATTTTTTTAATTAAACCAAAACAATTTTGTTACAAAAAAAAAGTTAATTAGACTAATCTTCCCAATATATATCAATATCATATAGGCCTTTTCGTAATTTTTAAAATTAATACTTTTTGCCTCTTTGTTATGATAGGACATTGTAAAATAAATGTAATTCAATTTTTAAAATTACACATATAGGCACATAGCTTCTATACATAAATATATCAGCTCCAACTGAATAATTTATTTCCACTCCAAAATACAATAACATTTCAAAAAGAATATTCAATTGAACCATATTTCTTAATATTAAAAAAGAATATTTTGGTATATATCTTTCTCAATCAAACTCCGAGCGCTCTGCCTCCGCTTTTTCTGTTTTTGCAAAAAAAAAAAAGTTCAGGAACATAGCACTCTTCGGACACGCTAGAATGGAGCGTAATTGAACATTCTATTGAAACAGTTCCCGGATGCCTAACAAGAGTATGGAGTTCAGTTGGAGATGGCCCTATCCTGCATTTCAACTTTAATTTTTTTATTTAAATCCTTTAAAAAATAAAAGATAAGTATAATTTTACAAATTATAAAAAAGATAAGTATAATATTAATTATTTGTAAAACAAACTAAATATAATTAATTTTAAAAATGTTATATAATTACTAACGTTCAAACATAGTATGATGATATTTTTCATATTTTCTTTTAATAATGTAAATACTTGTTGCGTGTTAGAAAATACGCTGCGGTAGAGTTTGTAAATTTGCGTCCGAGCGTTGCACGTAAGTTTAACACACAAACATAACGGAGAAGTGAACACCAAGAGTTTTTACGTGGAAAACCCAAAAAGGAAAAAAACCACGGGGTCTTGCCTAGTTGCAAAATTCCACTAGTGTTTTCGTAGATTACAAATGGAGGATTTCGTCCCACAAGTTGGGATAATCCAAGTACAATTTATTTCTTTTACGAAATTTACAAAATTCTGCGAATTCCTGGCGTTTCCTGAAAATCCGGCAGAGTTCCGGCGTCTTCAGGCGGCAGGAAGAGCTCCGGCGGCGGTGGTCGATGAGGTGAGGAATCTCATTTTCCCCTTTCTCCTTCTCCTTCTCTTCTTCTTCTCTCTCTTCCCTTGAGTCCCCTTGGTGTAGAATGAGGGCTCTATTTATAATTTTTCTGGAGTGACATAGCCCGTAAATAGGCGTGAGATCATGGGCGAATTGGGAGTGTTTTGAATGGACGACTGATATCGAATCCTTTGATCATACACCGTTCGTTGGGCATTTGAAGGCCTTAATTATGTCGGAATTCAGCGATCTTGGGCTCGTTGGATTCGTCTCGTCGAGCCGTTCGATTCGAGTATAAAATCGTCAAAATCGGAGACCGTTTAGTAACTCAAATTGCGGTTTGAACCTTCCAACAGCACTTTGAGCCCTTGATTCGAACTCATTTGGGCTCGGATTGGGTTGATCTTGGTGTCGTTGTGTTCGTATTTCTGAGGCGCTCAGTTTGACTAGAAGCTCGCTGAAATCGGAGTTCGGGTGCTCCAAAAATTAATTTTTGAAGTTTCCAACTAGCTTTTGCCTTGAGATTTGTGTCCGATCAAGCTGATTTTGCGATGCCCTATCAATACTAAATAGATGTTCTGTATGTGCAAAATCTGACAAATGATATATTTTTTATATCTATGTGCTACAACGCCAGAAAATAAAATATATATTTTAAAAGCTTGCCACATGATTTGGGTTTGAGAGGGTTGATGGCATCTAGAATTTGACTATATATATATATATATATATATATATATATATGAATTTGACTATATATATATATATATATATATATATATATATATATATATATATATATATATATATATATATATATATATATATATATATATATATATATACAAATAAGAAATGCTACCAAATGGCTCAAATAATGTCGGCTATTTACTAATTTTGAACATAGAAGGGACCTATGCAGTATTTCTATATCTGTTACTTGTAACTGCAGGGTTGCGTTCTAACATGACATTTTCAAGTAGTACATCCTGCCCTTTTGTCATTTATTTAATATATTTCGCTTTAATTTATCATCTAAAAATTTATTTGATTGAAGATAAAACTCAAGATAAAGTTTGAATTAAAAAAATTTTAAACTAAATTTATGATAGTTTGAATTGTAATTTTAGTAAATTTATCGATAAAGTTTAAACACATAAGTGATTTTACTATTTTTCACTTGACAAATTAGAGTTTTTAATGATTTAAGGTGTATCGTTCAAATCTTATTTGATTCACCGAAGTTCTATTTCTCTACATAAGCTTAGACTCGAGTTTGGATTATGTGTACAAGTTCAAATAAATACATAATTTGTTATTTATTGTTGTTGTGTATTATTAATATGTACTATTGTTGTGTATTATTACTATATACCATTGTGCACTGTGTCTGTGTACTGCTGTGTATTGTGTTTATGTATTGATGTGTATCGCTGTTATGTACCACTAGGGCTGTCAATTTTTGACACGACACAAAAACCTGACCCGGACCCGACCCGAAAATTTCGGGTTCGGGTCAACCCGAACCCGAACCGGGTCGGGTTCGGGTTCAAGTTTTCGACCCGTTTGAAAAACTGGGTCGGGTTCAGTTTGACCCGGAAACCTGAAAATGACCCGGAATGACCCGCTGCCCGCCCTGACCGGGGCTGACCGAAGCTGCCCGCGCGGAGTCCGAGCCTGACCTCGCGTCGCATCGCGAGTCTCATCGCGCGTCGCGTCTGGCAGCCGCTGTCGCTGCCCACGCGGAACTGCCCCTGGCCCTCCGCCGTGCCGCTGCCCGCGCGGAACTGCCGCTGCCGCTGGTTCGCCGCGCCGCTGCCGCTGGTTCGCCGCGCCGCTGCCGCCGGTCGCCGTGCCGCTGCCGCCGGCCGCCGTGCCGCTGCCGCTACTCGTGCCCGCGCGGAACTGCCAGCTATGCGCTAGCCCACCGCGCCGCTGATGCTACGAACTGCCGTCCGCCCAAGTGCTGAACCCACTGGCGCTGCGAAATCGCGAAATCGTGCTGCTGCCCGGGTCGTGTCGGGTTGACCCGAACCCAAAGCGGGTCGGGTTCGGGTCCAGGATTTCGACACGTTTGCCTACCCGGGTCGGGTTAGGGTCGACCCGATTGAACCCGGGTCAGTTCCGGGTTCGACCCAAACCCGACTCGTGACCCGAAATTGACACCCCTATGTACCACTGTGTATTGTGTCTGTGCATGGCTATGTACCGCTGTTGTGTACCATTGTTGCTTTTATATACTTTCATGTTTATATTAGTCTGATTTAATATGTTTGTCTTATGCACAATGTATTTAAAATTGTGAGAAGGAAGCATATGATATGCATTGTTATTTTGCTCATAATGTTGGTTTTAGTGTTCACAAAGAACATCAGAGTTACTAATATAATTCGAGAAAAATAAGAGCCAAAGACTTTATTTGTTCGAAAGTTGGATTTAAGAAGGATAATGACTTAAACTCCCAATTCAAATATCAAAAAATCAAATATCATAACGGGATTCCTTGTAAGAAATAGATTTTCAGTGGATGAAGATGGGGTTTGGACAATACATAAATGTATAAAGAGCCATAATCATGAATTAGCTAGGTCAGAAGATCAATATCTGCTTAGATTATAAGAATATTAGTGGTGAGAGAGCATTAATTCTTAAATCAATGATAGAAGCCGGGATAAGAATATTAATGCATTTACTTACCTAACTAATGAAGTTTGAGGTTTAGAAAATGTTAGATTATCTAATAGGGATGCATATAATTACATTCAGAAAGAGAAAAGAATAAAAATTGAGTCTAGGGACACTAATTCCCGAATTCAACTATTTAAAGATTGATTAGCCCGATGATGACAATATGTTAGCATGAGACTTCCCAACTAATGAAAATGATATATTATTGATTTTTTTTAAGTTGATGGGCTGGAGAGAATAGATTATGACTGATTTGAAGATGTAATAATTTTTAATACTAGCTATAGGCTTAACAAATATAACTTAGCTTGTGCCCTATTTATTGGAGTTAATAATCATTGGCAGAATATTCTATTAGGGGTGACATTTCTATTGGATGACATAATTGAATCATTTATCTGATTATTTAGAACATTTATATGAATAATCAATGATAAACATCCCATAACAATATTTACTTATCAGGAACATGCAATGATTATGACAATATAAATTGCATTACCCCAGACACGTACATAAGCTATGCCAATGGTACATCACCAAGAAAGCTCCATCCAAGGTGTGACTCTTCAATAGCAACAATAAAGTTAGATGCCTTTTTTTATTGATGTTTAAGCAAGTGTGACTATAAGAGGAGTTCGAGAGAACTTGGTCTAAAATGATCACTGAATGGAACCTCCGCAACCATGATTAGTTGAAGGAGCTTTACAAGATGAGGAAGAAGTGGTTAACAATATTCAATAAGAATTATTTTAATATTGGCATTCTTTCAACACACCATAGTGAATCCACTAATAATGTGTGTCATGAAATTTCGAAGTCAAGTTCTATAACTACTTATTTTATGGGCTTAGAGAAGATGATAATGACTTGGCATAGGAATAAACAAGATGAATATTTCCGATGAATATTTCAGATGTAGCTAATCAAAACTAGTATCTTTAATAAAGTGAGGCATCCACAAATTGATTTATATGCGATTGGTTCAGTCTACCCACAAAGGTTTATATCTCTGAACATTGAAGTTCTGCAACGAAAAGTTATTTTTGGAATATATCCATATAAAATTAAGTGTATTGGTTAAGAACAATATGCTAACGTAGCAGTACTTTGTAGTAAAAAATATTGAAAATGACCATAAATTTAATAAAAATGTTCTATGAACTTGAATATGCAATTGGATAACAAGTCACAGTAGTACGAGCAACGCTACATAGCAGTACATAGCAATGGTGCACAACACTAACAAGTATAGAAAATAGAAAAAAGTGTGACTAAAAATGTTATAATAATTTCATAATGAGAATAGAGAACAATACACAGCGGCGCACAACGATACACAACAAAAACTACGATAGAAAATGAATACAAATATCACTGAAAATGTTCCATTAGCTTTATCATGTAAATAGAAAACAATATACAACGACACACAACGGTACACAACAATAACTACGATAGAAAATGAATAAAAATATCACTAAAAATGTTCAATTAACTTCATCATGTAAATAGAAAACAATATACAGTGGCACATAGCAAAGGTAGACAACGATAACATGTATGAAAATGAATATAAAATATTGAAAATGTTATATTAACTTCATCATGTGAATAGAATACAGTACACACAGGTCCACATAAATACATGGCAAAGGTCGACCAGTAACAAGTTTACAAAATGAACAAAAATATCACAGAAAAAGTTCTATTAACTTGATCATTTGTGTGAAAAAGAGTACACAACAATATACACGATGCAAAACAGTACACAACAGTACTTAGTACAAAAAACTTATTTCTAAACCCTGTAAGCAAACATTTTACATCAACATGCAAATGTTCCAAATCCTAAACCTAAACCAAAATCATAACAACTTTATTATATAAGATAAATTATTACGTGACATTTATAGAACAAATAGAACCAACATATTTGATAATAAAGTACTTCTTCATAAATAAAATACACCTTAGCCATTCATTCTATGATGGAAAATAAAAAAAGGAGCTTTGGAAGATGAAGAGCGCCTAAAACAAAAGAAACTAGAAGGCCTCTTTTTTTAATTTTTCACTGAAACGCTTCGGTTCTCTTAGTAAAAAGTTACATTTTGGCTCTGGGCCGGGTCAGCTCATCGAGTCACACAATAAATTGAAAAATAATAAAAAAGTATTATAATTTCATTGGGTCGGATCGTCGGTTCTCCATGTGGCAGCATGATATTGATCTCCCCACGTAGCCCACATAATTTCTCAAGGCTAAGAGATATCAGGAAACAAAGCAAATGGAGGTGGGCTCCTAGCCTCCCATAAAGGTAAAGGTTAGGTGGTGCTGCGGTGTACCTGCAGTTCTTGATCGATTTACATACAGTTCAGTTGGTTACTCGTTGTCGCCGATGAACAGTGATGGAGTAGAGGAGCAACCTACGGATACATTGACTTATTAATTATTTTAATTACTATCATATGGAGGAGGAGGGCTGACCGGCAACAGCCACCCAACCCCATGAGGCCATTACTAAGTGGTCGAGAAGCTTCAATTTTCCCGACGTGATTTGAGATCCAGTCATGCCATTGACGTCTCAAAACTACAAGAGATTATTGGGTCAGATCACCGGATACAACTTATATTTGGTACTCGGTACAGTGAAGTACTGAGTACCGAGCTCAGTATTGAGTACCGAGCAAAGTACCGAACACAGTACCAAGTAGGAGGTAATGTGGTGCATTTTTATTGGGCTCCAAATATGTTAGGTGACCTGATCCAATAATTCGTCCAAAACTACATTATAGGCGGTGGCCAATGGAAGCGAAACAATTGCCATAAGGCCCTCATCAGGCCTGAAAAAAATAATCTCAATAATTACATAAAAAAACCGAAAAAGAAAAGCAAAGCGAGATGGCAAGTGATTCGCAACCGGCACGTACCCTTTTCTTTAGAAGCGTTGAAAGTGACGCAATAAGAAGAAAAAAAAAATAATAATAATAATAATAAAAAGAAGCAACGAGAAACTAGGAACTGCGATTCAAACCATTCGATTTCTTTAGTGCTTTAATAACTGTGTCGGGTATCATAAAGCAATTTTATAAAATAACTTTAGATCTTAAATTAGAACGATTTATGACAATTTAGCACGTTGTCGCCTATGTTTCCCCTCCTTTTTTTATAAAAATTAATTAATTATTGTTTAGGAAACGTTCTAATTTTTTAGTGGTTTTGATGTTAAGCTAGCACATGGATTCCAGGAGAGTGCCGCGGCTCAGCAGCCACCTGTTAAGAATGCATTTGTATTTTAAAGAAAAGGTTCTTTCGCTCAACTCTTAATGATTATTTTAATATCATAGGAATCTGCAATGTTATTGTGATCGATTTAATTTGGTCATCAATTTATTTATAATTCTTTAGAGATTTGAGAGTATTAATTGTGTTTAGTTAAATATCAAATAATTAAACAATTGTTTTGATATATATAAGAATATGAAGGACTTGGCCATCATCCACATGGTGAAACTTATGTGTGAAAAGCATATTCGATCTTGCTCAAATTTGATCTCTTGTTAACTTTCATACTCTCTAACAAATAGTATCATAACTAATGTTTAGACTGCTATCAAATGATTCATTCAACTTTAATAGTCATAATTTTGATCACCCTCAACTAAAATTGTGCAAAGTTATTAAAAAGATGGTGACTATCAGTCTATCAGATTTACAATATACGGTAGCGTGAAGTCTTGATTCATGATATTTTACGATGTGAAAAGAGAAAATTCATTTGAAAAAAATTAAATGGTAATATTAAGAGGCCTCTCTCTTTCTCTCTAACATAGTTGAAGATAAAGTTGAGTTCAATCTCATATTGAATAATTATCATGAATTTAAGTTTCTAAGTTGATATATATAACCAGTGTATCCAGCCCTATTCAAAATATAGTTTAAATTTAATCCAAATCGACCCTGACTAATAAGTCGGCTTATTTACTTCACCCCAAGCTTAATTTGAGTAAAAAGTAGGTCCATTTTTATAGCTATACTACTTGCCAAATTGATAGTCCTAACACCACATGAAGTTCATTTGTATATTAATTAAATTATTATGGTTATCTATTTCAATCTAATTAAAATTTGTCAGAAAATAAAAAGTTCTCTCTTGAAGAAATCTCATCGATATCAATTTTATGAATAATTTTTTTAAAAGTTATTAATGAATATAGAAATAATATTAATATTTCATAAATTTTATCATATCAACAGGATTTTAATTTTCTTTAATTAAAATTTCCTTTTATTCCTGTTTTCGAAATTTACAAGATCCATTCAGGTTCTCAAGGACTTTCTTGTTGCGTGCACATGGATGGGCTGTGACATCATTATAATTATTGCGTGGAACATAATCACGTAAAAAGGAAAATTTATCTTAGTTTTGATATTCACGCTTTTTTTTTTCTCAAAAATATGAAAAGCTTAGAAACAAAAAGAAAAACCCTAAGGGCTGTTTGGTGGCACCAATATTTTGATTTAAGTAGGATTTCGTAAATACTCAAATTCCTGAATTTCGAAATCCCGGAGGCCCAAATCTTGAAAACTATTTGATAATATTCATGCTAAATTCTATTAAATCTCGTGTGACTGTTTGGCTATAGAGCGGATTTAACGAGCGGATTCTTCCTCTCGAGCCAATGTATTTTGTAAATCTGACAAAAACAGGATTTCGAAAATCCAGAATTCAGCACAAAAAGGCCGTTTGGCTTGATTTCGCTCAAATCAGACCTAAATTCTGCTACCAAACAGACCCTAAAGCTCTTCTCTAACAAGAAAGCCTTTATTAGTTCAAACTTGTAATTATAATTTATTGTCTTTCTCCTTGATCAAAGGAGACAACAATATAATTAAAAAAAAATTTCATGTTTCAGTGGAGAGAAGAATTTAAGGATATTGATATCGTTACGACGAAGGTCAGTCAGAAAGAGATCAGATTGACTATCTAAAACGAGAGAGTGACAAAAAGCTGCTAGAGCAATTCATCTCTTACAAGGAGAGTTCATCTCTCAGAAGGAAAGGGGGCAAGATATATAAGTTGGCTACCAATGGACGATGAAGAGAAGATTTTCTCCTAGAAGTAGAGGAATTGAACGATGTGTTGCTACAGAAGATGAAAATGGCTAATCAAACTCTTCTTTTGGAAAGATGGGGGAATCAAACTGAGAGCTTCACGAGAGTCATCTGGACTTTTCCAAGCGCTTTCGCGGTACAATAATCCAAAAGAACATTGTAACAACTGTAGGGATTTTGAGATAGTATATCTAACTTGCTATCCAAATATTAACAATACATTAGTGCACAATATTGCTCTATTTTCTTAAACTAGAATATTTCATGTAATATTTTATGCCTTATAAATTGTAACAACTATTTTATATTTTTATTTGGGAGATTTATATATGACATTCAAATTTATGTATTCATATATTTATGCAATCATTAAAAAATAAGTAAATATGGATTTAATTTTATTGTGACTAAAATTTAAATGTTATGTATGAAATTATTATTATTATTTTACTTAGGTGTTATTTGGTTTGACGAATAAAATATAAAAATATACATAAGTATTTCAACTGTAGGGGATTTAATTTATAAACTTTTGTGTTTGGTTTGATGAAAATAAATGATGACTAAAGTTTTTCTGAATTATTTTGAACTCCATAGTATTTTTTGATGTATTATAAATTCGTTAGGTTTTTTATATTAATTATTCATTATACCTTGATTCTCCTATTAATCAAATGCCCATCATTTGTCCTCTTCGTTCATTGGTCACCGGCTACCATCATTATTAGAGTTTTTATAACATTTATTTTTCCTCTTAATAAATAAAAATTAATTATGTTTATTATAATCTCATCAAAATAATTTCAAATATTTATAATTATTATATTATTTTTATTATTTTTTTCAACAAATCAAGCGCCTGATGCCCTCCCTCAGCCTATTAGGGCATCTCCAATCGAACGCCAAACGAGCGTTTGGCGTCATTCCTTCGCTCCAGCCGAACCCCAAAAAATCCTCCATTTGCTTGCGGGTGAACAGTGCAACGCCAATATTCAATATTGGCGTTGCACTGTTCACCCACGCCATTTTTCTCTGTCAACTGGAAAAATGCGGGAAAGGAGAAGGGTCGTTACCTTGGCGCAGAAGCAAAAAAATGGCGTTGGATTGGAGCAGTACCACGCCATTTTTGCTTTTTGCGCTATTTTGACGTGAAAAATAGAGTTCTCGGTTGGAGATGACCTTAAGCAATTGCTTAGTGAAATTATTTTAAGAAAAAAAAGTACAAATCTCATTAAGAAATCACTTTTGTCCTTTTCTCAGTTTGCACCTTGGCCTACCCCATGGTTACTTTTTCCCATTCTACACACTTCTTCGCTCTTTATAACCTCCGACTTCTTTTGGTCACCACTACCTCCTCTGAATCATAGAATCACAGGCATAGCTTTCGCTCATCGCTCATCGCCCATCGAAAGCCTGAGTTGGCCATGGACGATTCGGCGCTCTCCTTCCCTTCCTACTCATTCGACTCGCTCATCGGCATGGACGACATCGAGGCGGGATTCTCTGGCTGCTCCGCCATCGCCGCCGCCCCACCCTTCCGACGACGGCCCACCTACCGATCTTTTTCGCTCCCAGCGGCAACTACTTTCTTCTACGAAGACCTCTCCGATGACGAACCCCACCACTTCCTCGACTCTTGCTTCCTCTGCAAGAAACCCCTCTCGCGCAACGACGACATCTTTATGTACAGGTTATAACAACAAACCTTTAATTGGTTGGCTATTCTGTTTTATTTTATTTTTTTTTCTATTTTTTTTTAATGATTTTAGAGCTTGGAATCGAGATCTAAAAAGGGTTTGGGTGAATTTGTTGCAGGGGTGACACTCCGTTCTGTAGCGAGGTATGCCGTGAGGAGCAGATAGAGATGGATGAGGCAAAGGAGATGAACTGGAAGGTCGCTGTAAAGAAAGAGAAGCAACAGAAGCAGCAGAAAAAGTCTTCGAGCTCGCCTAATTCGCAAACGATTCACGTTCGCGCCGGCGCCGTCGTGGCTGGCTGAGAACCGATGAGGCAGTAACAGAACTGATTGATAGAGCTAAGAGATGGAGAAGAAGAAGGGGATTAGGATAAGGTTTGGATTTGTGCGCACTCTTGAGATTCAGATCAGATTCGCCGCCGGCCACCGCGATCTATAGTTTTTTTTTTTTTTTTTAATTTCCTGGTTCTCAGGAAAACGAAGAAACGCGAGCAACGCTCTGCCGGGGTTTGCTTTGTAAATTTTGCGAATCTAGGAGGTCTATTCTATAATTTCGTGTATGTGGAAATTTTCAGGTTCGTCTCCCCCACCTCCACTTGGTTCTGTGCTCATAATATTTTAATTATTTGGTACCCAGCATTAATTATTGGAGAAAGTGCTTGGTGGTGTATTATCGTAATATTTGAATTATTGGGTCTATACGTAAAATTATTGAGGAAGATGCCGCGAACTCTACAAGGATTCTAGCTAGCTGTTCCGAGTACTGGAGTAGAGCCGCGTGGACCCGTGCTTTTTTTAGCATCATAATCAGGCGAAAGTTTTTTTTTGGGGGAAATTTGGGGCGTAGCCCTTGTATTAATCACCAAAAGTTACAAAGAAAAGTATAAGTATAGAAAATCAACTATATCAAAACCAGAATAAAATCAAAAACAGAAAAAAGCGAAAAATCTATTGGACTCAGGAAAATGATCTACATCTCAAAGGCTTCAAAGCCATCATCATTTTTACTACCAACCACGAAGAACACAAGGCACCGGTAGCCCGAGAAGCAGGACCCTCACTGTGCCTAAAATGATGCCAACCTGGTTGCCAGAAGACCGTCCAAGGCGACGTGAGAGATGTAGACCTGCTCATCATCGTCCCAAAAATTCTGCAGCTACAAAATTCCAGCCAGATAGAAGCTGGGCAGAGCCAGTCTATGCAAAAAAGTTGAATAGAAGTGATGCTTAACCAACAGAATAATCAAAAAACAGCCGTCCAGAAACTCAACAAAAAGAGATTAAGCAATATGAATGTATAACCCCCATAGCCATCCAGTAAACCAATTGTCTCCCCCAAAAGAAGATCAGCCTAGAATTTCCAAAAACTTAGGCTTAATTTTATCCAAATTTTTCCAGTTTTGAACTTTAGCCCGAATAGCATGAATGATAGTCATTTTAAGATCGTTTGGGCTAATCCAGTCACCAGAAAACCTTCTTCTATTCCTTTCACGCCAAATGAAATAAACCATGGCAGCAACAGTAATATAACAGAAATTGCATTCATTTTTCCCATGAGATATGATGTTGCTCAAGAAATCAAAAGTCTGCATAATATTAGGCCTTAAGTAGAAGGTATTCATGCAGGGAAACAGTCCAGTCAGAATAGAGAATGAGTAATCACATTCAAAGAAAACATGAGAATGTGATTCCAAGTGGCCCGAGCAAAAATTACAACCAGCATTAACTTGAATACCCTTAGAAATGAGATTATCAGCAGTTTTTAACTTCTCTAACAAGGCCATCCAAGTGAAGCAAGCAAAACGCAGAGCAAAACCTTTATGCCAAATGAATTTATTCCAAGCAACATCCTCCAAGTTAGCATGAAACAAATCTAAAAAGTTTCTGGATTTAGGATTTTGTTTATCTTGCCAAAGAATAGACGGTTTGCAATCCTCCTCAATAACCGTCTTAACAATACTGTCTTTCACCTCAATGGGGATACAATCAGGAATAACCCAATTATTATTAAGAATGAAGTTCTTAACCTTAGAATGAGTGTAATAGGGGGAGTAAAACTTATCAGCTAAAGGTTTACTATCACACCACGGGTCCCAAAGAAAAGAGAGGTTACTATTTTGCTTCACAAATAAGGAGATAACAGGAGAAATGCAGTCAGCAGTGCGGCAAAAGAGTTTCCAAAACTGAGAAGCAGAAGCTGGCGGTGATTTCCAAACCGAGCCATAGAAAGCTCTATACCAAGAGCCAATCAGGCTATAGTTATTATACATTCTCATGATGAAGAAACAAGCCATGTTGTGATAAATAGATTCAAAAGAAGCAAGACCCAAGCCACCTTTAATTTTGGGTCTAACAACCCATTTCCAAGCCACCATATGTAATTTCTTTTCCAAAGAGTTACCAAAGAAAAGAAATCTAGAACACATTCGATTGATAAGTTTGCAGCAAGCTTTCGGTATAATAGCACCACGAATCCAATAAGCTATAGTATTTGCAATAGTGAACTTCAAGTATTGGATTCTACCTGCAAAAGAAAGAAATTTAACTTTCCAACCCGCAAGTAGAGTAGAAAGCCTACTCAGAAGGGGTTGGAAGTGAGAAAATTTGAGTCTGGAGGAAGAAATAGGAAGACCAAGGTAAACAATAGAGCTCTCGACTTGAGTGATCCCTATGGCATTAGAAATCTGATCAGCCAAATGGAAATTTCTAGGGAAAATAATGGAGCTTTTTTGAGTGTTAACATGAAGACCCGAGGCCCTCCCAAAGGCAAGAAGAACATCAGATAAGTTCTTGGCATTATCAATAGAAGCAAGCCCAAACACTAAAAGGTCATCAGCAAACATAAGGTGGTTGCAATTAAAGTTCTCTTTTGTAAGCCCAATAAAAGGTTTGCCATTACCAGATTCAAGGGAAAGGGAAAGGGCATCCATGACAATACAGAAAAGCAAAGGAGATAACGGACAACCTTGTCTCAGCCCAGAGGAAGAATTGAAAAACCCCTCAAAAACCCCATTGAGGTTAATAGAAAAATGCACATCAGAAATACAACCATGAATCCACTTCACAAAGTTCTCAGGAAATCCCTTCTGCCTAAGCCTGCTGATCAAAAAGGCATGAGAGATAGAGTCAAAAGCTTTCTTGATATCTAATTTTGCACAAAAATTAGAGCCCTTTTTGTTAAAATCTCTCAGAATTTCAGAAGCAAGAATAATATTATCGGTAGAGCTTCTTTTAGAAATAAAACTAGCCTGACTTTCATGAATGATGTTGGGGAGGACTGGCTTCAATCTATTAGCAATAATCTTAACAATAATTTTATAAAAAACATTGCACAAGGAAATATGCATGAAATTCGAAATGTTGTTGGAATGGGTGCCTTTTGGAATAAGAGTGATAGCAGTAGCTTTGGTCCCCCTAGGAAAAATACCATTAGTAAAGTAATGCTTAACTGCTTTGCAAAGGGCAAACCCAGAAATATGCCAAGTATTTTGAAAAAACAAAAAGAAAATCCATCAGGACCCGGAGCCGATTTTGAAGAGCCAGAGAACACCACTTTCTTAATCTCCTCATTGGAAATAGGCTTCATTAAATCATCCATCTGTTTAGATTAAAAAAAATATTTATTTAGGTATATATATAATTTTGAAAAATATTTAATTATCTTTGGGAAAATTAAATTTTAAATTCTAATTTTGTAATGGAACTCAGGATTAGGAATGATATATCATCTCAAAAAGGCGAAGATATCATTCACTAATTGGTTCATATTACAAAACTTTAACGTTGCCCTTATTATCGTAGTCAAATCCAAAAGGAATCGTATTTGACATCGAAAGATCAAAATAAGATTTAATATAGTATTTGGCTAAGCTAATATGGATTGAAGATCATTAATTTCATAATTAGAATTACAATAATAACTGATATATCTCTCCGAAGAAAGAAAATATCAATTATTATCGACCGTCTAAAAATGACGATAATGATCATTGGATTTTCCCAAAAATAATTAATTAAAGATTTTTGAAATATTTTTGATTTTTGAAAATTAAATCTGGGTTACTAAATCTCCTACAAGCGCAAGCCCTCGTAGTTAATTATATCGTAGGAAATCAAAATTTTCTACGAAAACTCTCGATTAAAATAGCGGTGTAAATTTTATTTAAGATTTTCAAGGATTGATGTCAAAGGAAGAAAATGGTAGGAATTTCAAATGAGATTGGTTCAAAATTGAAGATTTATTTTTGGGGTCAAGGAAGAAGAGTAGGGAGTGTTTTTAAGATTCTGAATTACTTCAGAAAATACTCCAACCTATCCTAAGTGTTAGGCTTGTATTTGATTGAAAGAAATTTTTAGTTTAAGTGGTTCATTTTATTAGAAATTTGGGATTCAATTCCCGAAAATTGAGGTCTTATGGCCCGAGCCAGCCTCAGAACCTAAGTCTAAATTGGGCACTAAAATTAGCACCCCGAACCTAGCTAGTGCAATGCGAATCTGGTCTTACCCCGGCCTGGATTGGGGAGAGAGAGTGCTAGGGCATGAATGTGTCTCATTTTCCTCCTTTTGCCCTATTCAAACCCTTGCAGTTTGAATGGAGGGCTGAGATCAATGGTTTGGACTCCCAGATGGCTGCCACCTGTCCAGGGAGTTGGTGGGAGCAGGAGGAATCAAGGACAAGGGTACATCCTATGTGGAAAGCCCATTTTGTCTCATTATTTGGACACATGGATTAATGGGGGATGTTAGATCAAGATCAAAGGGCTGGAGTGAGTCCTAGGAAGCTTCTAGAGCATGCTCAAACTGCTGGAGTGATTTAGATTAGGAGGGATTAATTTTAATGGATTAATTAAGGCTCTAAAGGGCTCATTTGACCATTTGTTGACTGGTTTGACCAGTCAACAGCCAAGTGGACAGCTGAGGTGGCATGGGGGACCTTTTGGAATTAAATAAAATTGCTGGAATGAATTGATGAGGAGTGGGCTAGCTTGAGTCAAGCCATTTGAGGCATTCAAGCCTCTTAAAGGGATTTGTTGACTATGTTGACCAGTCAATGGGTCAACAATAGGTGATGTGGCAGCTAGGGCCACTTGAGGGATTAATTAAAATACCTTGGATAGGATTTGCCCAAGATTTATATGCATTTGGAATTTAATTTAAAATGAAAGGGATTAAGGGTTGATTTTGGTCAACTTAGGTTGACTGAGTCAACCAGATTGAACCAAGGTGTGAGTCTGGTCTGGATAGGTTTGATGCAATATTTGGAGTCTGGTAGAAGTGATTACATGGTTTAAATGGGTCAATTGAGTCAAAAGGGCTTAATGGGCCCTTAAGCCAAAATTGGTTGACTTGGTCAACCGGCTAGACTCAGGGTCCAAGATCAGGCTCAACAGGTTTGAAATGACATTTGGAGACCATTGGAGGTGGTCCCAAGGTCTGGAAAGGTCAATTTGGTCAAAATGCATGTTGTGATCCTTGAGGGCTTATTTGGTCAACCTAGGTTGACTTGGTCAACTAGGTTGACCCAGGGTCTGGGTTTGGGTCGAGCAGGTTTCAAATGACATTTCAAGACTAATGGAAATGGTTAGATGGCCTAGAGAGGTCATTTGGGTCAAAACACATGTTTGGACCCTTAAAGGGCCTCTTGGGTCAAACCTGTTGACTTGGTCAACCAGGTTGACTCAGGGGTTGGGAATAGGTTCAAAACATTTGAAATGACATTTGAAACTTGTTGGAGGTTATTGCATTCAATTTGGAGTTCATTTGGTTTGAAATCACCATTTGAGCCCCAAAGGGGTATTTTGGTCATTTTGACCCCTGGTCAACTGGGGGTCAAAGTGGATCCAGAAAAATATAGTTTAATATTCAACATATCAAGATTAAAGGTTTGGAAGTGACTAGAGGCTTTGGTGAAGGCTCTAAGGTCAGAATCTTCAAAGTGACAGGTCTAGTGGCATAGGCTGTAAATATTTGAAGGTTTTACAGCCTTTGGGTTTCGATTAAGTTTTTGAGGTTAGAGACCTCGGAATGGGCTCAAATTTGGAGGGTTTCTTCCAGAGACATGTCCCATCAGTATGCAACTGACAGACTCTGAATCGGAGGTCATTTAACTGGGTTTCAAAGTGTTTGAAAATTCAACGGAAAAGGCCTTTAGGACAAAACCTTTGGACCTTGAATTTGGATTGATTGACCTAAGATCTAGGTAGATCCTAAGGTCTGAATATATCTTAAAGTTAGGAATCTAGAAGGATCCTAGAGCCTAAGAAATTCCTAGTACTTAGAGTCTAGAAGGAGTTTAAGATCTAGAGCAGCTCCTAAGGTCTAAGCTCTAGAAGAATCCTAGCATAGATCCTAAGGTCAGGATTCTAAGAGGATCCTAGAATTTGAATTGATTTGAAAATTAAATTGATTTAGGGTCAAGAGTAGTCCAAATGACCTCTTACAAAAATGAGGTCAACAAATGGACCCCCAATATGTGTAAGAGAGCGAAGTTCTATTGCACATATTGGCGTTGACCGAGATTAAAGATCAAGTGTGGAATTTTAATCCTATGGGAATGAAAAATTCATCCATAGGGAATCAAGATTTAAATTTATTAGGGTAGTGCCACTGAGGGCATGCTCTACCACTAATTGCTTAACTCAAATGCTAGGGTGGTGCCACAGAGGGCATGCTCCACCACTAGCGGATACGAATTAGGATGGCGCCACGAAGGGCACGCTCCATCACTAATCGTTTAACTCAAATATTAGGGTGGTGCCACAGAGGGCATGCTCCATCACTAACGGATAAGAATTAGGATGGCGCCATGAAGGGCACGCTCCATCACTAATCATTTTTAACTCAAATGTTAGGGTGGTGTCACAGAGGGCATGCTCCACCACTAACGAATACGAATTAGGATGACGCCACGAAGGGCACACTCCATCACTAATCGTTTTTAACTCAAATGTTAGGGTGGTGCCACAGAGGGCATGCTCCACCACTAACGGATACGAATTAGGATGGCGCCACGAAGGGCACGCTCCATCACTAATCATTTTTAACTCAAATGTTAGGGTGGTGCCACAGAGGGCATGCTCCACCACTAACGGAGATTAAATTCGAGGTAGGAAGACGTGAAAATTCACATCTAGACTTAAGAAAAGAGATATGAGATATTGAAATTAAAACGATTTGCAACAATTGAATCAATTTGACTTAAAACTTGAAAATTTTTATTAATTGAAAATTCGAGCTACATCAAGCATAGTATCTCTTAAGGAAACGCCCGTTTACAGGAAGCATTGGGTGATTTCCCTTACAATCCACTAGCTGATACGAGCCTCCTTCGTAGGTTGTTTCCACTACGAAAGGTCCTTCCCAAGTTGGTTCTAACTTTCCACCGAGTTTTCGGTGCGCTAAGATAGGCCTCCGAAGAACCAAGACCAAGTCGCCTACTTGGAAGGTTCTAGGTCGCACTAACTTATCGTGAGCTTGAATCATTCGGGCTTTATACAACTCTAAATTTTGCTGAGCTTGAAGACGACATCCTTCAAGGCTTTTAAGTTCTTCTAGACGGAGTTGTGCATTTTGTTGAGTTGTAATCTGGTTCTGAATTGCAATTCTGAGTGAAGGGATTTGAACTTCCAGAGGGAGTACGGCCTCGGATCCATACACTAGTGCAAACGGTGTGGATTGGGTCGGGGTTCGATAAGTGGTCCTGTAGGCCCACAAAGCTTCCACTAACCTCTCATCCCACTGACGTTTATTTTCATCGAGGGTCTTTTTGATGATTTGAACCAAAGTTTTATTGAAGCCCTCAGCCAATCCATTAGCCCGTGGATAATAGATTGTTGAGTATCTCCAATCGATACCATGGCGATTTGCAAAATTGTTGATCTTTGTAGACTTGAAAGCGGACCCATTATCGGATATGATTCTGCGCGGAATGCCGAATCTATAAACGATATGATCACGAAAGAATTTCATTACATGATATGATGTTACATTTCTCAATGGGACTGCTTCAGCCCATTTTGAAAAGTAGTCAGTCGCTGCTAAAATGAAGCGGTGACCCTTCGAGGAAGGAGGGTCAATTGGCCCGATGATATCCGTGCCCCAACTTTCGAAGGGCCACGAGGCTATCGTGGGATGCAACACGTTAGGCGGCTGATGTAAAACCACACCATGTACTTGGCATTGATAACAACACTTTGCAATTTTCATGCAATCGTCAATCATCGTAGGCCAGTAGTATCCAAGTCTTTTGATCTTCATTTTCATCTTTGGACCCGATTGATGAGCACCGCACAGTCCAGCATGGACTTCGTTAACGATCTTCAGGGCCTCACATTTGTCTAAACAACGGAGCCACATTGTTGCAACCCATGACCCCGAGTTTGAGATTTTGATGATGCCAAATAATGACTGTTTTGGAACTGCTTTTCATTGATTATTATTTTATTTGTTATTTTTCTTGAGCACTAACATTTCAGGAAGATCACAAGTGACTCAGGAAGAAAGGAAGACTCAAGACCGGGTAGATTAGGAGTATGAGTCAAATATTGTATTTTTCATTTATTGCACTTTTTACTTTATTGAGTCTGGCCACAAAATGCGTAAGAGTAAGAGCAACCATGCACACACACAGGGGGAGAGTTTTTTTTAACTGCAAATTATAACTAAAATTCTTCTCTGTAGATCGTACTGTACGATTTTATTTCGTACTGTACGATCTAAGCTATGTGGACAATTCTGTGAATAGATCGTACTGTACGAAGTCTTTCGTACTGTACGATATGTTCAGATCCAAAACCCTAGCCGTGACATAGTTTAAGTAAGTGATTTTGCGCCGTTCGTACTGTACGAACAAGTTCGTACTGTACGATCTGTTTTTAATACTTACTTAAAATTAACCCGTGATTAATGCATGTAATCCAGGGCTAATGAAAATTTGAACATCGTACTGTACGATAGTAATCGTACCATACGATGAATAGAGACGACATCCGATCGTCCAGACCATCGTCCTGTACGAGTAGTAGCTTGTTGGATCGTACCGTACGATATTATATCGTACAGTACGATTTATTTTTGTACTGATCGAACATCTTCGTACCAGGACGACGGCTGTTTGTGAAGATCGTACTGTACGATGTTGAATCGTACTGTACGAACAGTAACGGCTAATTTTGAAATCAGAGGTTTTTGGAGCCCGTTTTTAGGTGTCAATCAAGTCTTTTTTGGGTAACAATTACAGAGGGGGTGAACGTGGTTAGAGAGGGATTCCAAGGGAGAAAATTCTAGAGGAATTCTTGAGGGTTGAGAGAGGAAGGAGGAGGTGAGCGTTGTGAGGGAGAAGAGGTGTGAGGGAGATCACACGGTTGCTCCAAGCTTGCTGCATCTTGCTCCTCCTGTGGCCCGAGAAGGATTTGAGGAAGGATCTCCAAGGGAAAGGCTCGTCTACATCCGTTACCTCGAGGTTCTCTGCCTTCTCCAGGAGGGAGAAAAACGAGAAGGTTCTCTGCCGTCGCCAAGAGGGTGAAAATAGAGTTTGGTATTCCGCCACGCCGGTTGGTGAAAGGGAGGTTTGTACAGGCTTCTCCGCCTTGCCAAGGGGGGCAAAAGGAGAACTATTTTGATAGTGAAAATCCCGGAGTGGAGGACTCCGGGGAGTGGACGTAGGTCATATTTTGACCGAACCACTATAAAATTCTTGGTGTGTTCTTTCTTTATCATTGCTTACTTTTTTGCTTGCACTTTAATCTTGTCATATCTATTGCATGTTTTTTTTGTGAAAGCAAATTTGCATAAATCTTTGTTTTAATATTTCAAAAACAACAAAAAAATTAGAACTCTTGTTTAGGGTTAATTTTATTAATCGAAAGACTTTTACAATTCACCCCCCCTCTTGTCGTTCAGTAATTTCACACATCTGACCGAACGATCGTCGGTACAACGTATTGTTGACTAGTGCGTAGGATAGGGCGCATTTTTTAATTTGATGGGCAAGTGATCTCTCGTGAGAGAGCTTGCCTTTTTGAAGATATTCAATTATCGGTTGTCTCCAATCTGTTTCTTTATCGACTGCTGAAGAGGTAGCAAGGACTTGGAAAATTTGTTCGTTGATGTGCTCCAAATCTATAGGAGACAGGACTTGACGACCCTGCACCTCTATAGGGATGGAGTCTTCTTCTGGACAGGCAAATTCCTTTGCAAGTTTTGCGAGGGCATCCGCCGAAGAATTGCTTCCACGAGGAATCCTATACATAGTTACAATCGGAATTTGCTCGAGCAAGTGACAGGTGTACTGATGGTACTTCAGGAGTTTAGGATTCAAAACTTTATAGGTTCCTGCAATCTGGTTGATCACCAGTTGGGAATCACCAAAAATTTTAATCTCTTTAATCTCCATTAAAATTGCAAGTTCCAGACCAGTTATCAGAGCTTCGTACTCGGCTTCATTGTTCGTACAAGGCTCTGATAAATGGTAGGAAAAATACATCATTCCCTTATCTGGTATTATGAATACCAGGCCGACTCCGACTTTCCCGGGAATAGTAGATTCAGGTGTTTTGCCCCGTTGAGAGGACGCAGCACCGTCAAAATACATTTCCCAGGTTTGAGTAGTGGCTTCCCCAAAATTCATGATTTGCTCATCAAGTAAATCATCGTTTAGAGGGGATTCTGCCGGCAACGGGTGTGCCGCAAGAAAGTCAGCGACGGCCTGCCCTTTCACAGCACGCAGGGGAATGAAAGTGATTTCAAATTGAAGCAATATCATAGACCAACGAGCCAAACGTCCTGACAACGTAGGCCTGGTCATAAGATATTGCAAGGGATTAAAATTGGAAATTAAATTGATTTGATGGGAAAGCATATAATGTCTTAGTTTTTGAGCTGCAAAGACTAAGGCAAGACAATGTTTCTCAATCGTTGGATATCGAATTTCTGTTGGTAAAAGTCTTCGACTTAGGTAATAGAGAGCGTTCTCTTTCCCTTCGTCATTGACTTGAGCAAGGAGGGCCCCGAGAGACTCGTCAAGGGCCGCAGTGTAGAGTATTAAAGGTCTCCCCGGAATAGGGGCTGCCAAGACTGGAGGATTTGTCAGGTATTGTTTGATATTTTCAAAAGCAGATTGACATTTCTCGTCCCAAATGAATTTGACGTCCTTTTTAGCGAGGACTGAGAATGGTTGACATCTTCCGGAAAGATTAGAGATGAATCTTCTTATATATGCCAGTCTACCCTGAAGAGATCTTAGTTGAGTAAGACTCCTAGGAGGCGGCATATTTAAGATAGCTTCGATTTTAGCAGGATCAATTTCAATTCCACGGTGCCTTACTACGAAACCCAGAAATTTCCCTGACGCGACACCAAATGCGCACTTCAAAGGATTCATCTTAAGATCGTAGCGACGCAACCGCTCGAAGACGATTCTTAAGTCATAAAGATGAGCCTCTTTAACTTTACTCTTGACAACTAAATCGTCGATGTAACATTCGACTTGATTGTGGATTAAGTCGTCAAAGATTCGAGTCATAGCCCGCTGGTAGGTTACACCGGCATTTTTAAGGCCAAATGACATCACTTTATAACAAAAGATTCCTATAGGACTTCTGAATACAGTGTTTCTCTCATCTTCTGGGGCCATCTTGATTTGATTATAACCAGACGAGCCATCCATAAAGGAGAAAACAACATGCAAGGAGGCGATGTCCACCATTAGTTTTGGAATTGACAAAGTAAATTCATCCTTAGGACATGCCTTATTCAGGTCTCTATAGTCAACACAGATCCGGATTTGACCATTTTTCTTTCGAACGGGCACAATGCTGGCTACCCAAGAAGGATATTGCTCCTCCCGGATAAATCCGGCTTCGGCCAATTTCTTAACTTCAGAAATGACTTGTTGTTCAATCTCCAGACGCATGCGTCGTGGAGCTTGTTTGACGGGGATCGCATCATACCGGATTCCAAGTTTATGAACTGCTATATCGGCGGACAAACCCGGCATTTCGTCGTATGTCCAAGCGAAACAGTCCTTAAACTCGAATAGAAGTTGAATTAGATCCTTAGACTCGTCCTCACTCAACAAAGAACTTATGAATGTGGGGCGAGGGTCATCCTCTGTTCCAAGGTTAATTTCTTTAAGTTCATCAACTGTCGATTTAATTTCTTCTTCAAATTCAGGGGGTGCATCCTGAATTTGAACTTCATCTGAATCATCTAAGGTCTCCAAACAAAGTCTGTCAAGCAAATCGACGACTTCAGTAGGGACACTTTCAGATTCGAGATGGATGGTTATCATCAAGCAATATTCATCATCGTCAAATGAACTAACGGAACCAAAACCGATACCGCTCGTCCAATTTTTATTGAATTTGGAATTCCAAATATTTTGGTGGTATCTAGCTTGACCCTTAGTCCATTGACTCGGAGCAAAACCTTTAGATATAAGAGCTTTAACACCAAGAGGAAAGTAGCCGAAAGGTAATTCTATTAATTCATTGAAATCTGCCTCTTCAAGGATTACATCACCTTCACTCCTCGAAGAAGAGGTGCCAGGGAAGAACCTCTGGACTTTCCTTACTTCTCCATCTAAGTTAGGGGAATCCTTAGTTACTAACCCTGAGACTCTGTCAGCAGACAGTGGAGTTAAGGCTAAGGATTTAACTACCCTATTAAGCTTTTCATACATACTCAATTCAGACTCATCACTTTGAAGTTTAGGATTGTTACCCTCTTAATCACTATCCAAATCTAAAGTGAGATCAAACTTAGGAGGAAGATTAGATTTCTTGCAGTCAAAAGCAATTCTGTCACCCCTCGTTTTTGATTCTTTATCGGAACTTGATTCAAGTTCGATATACATCGGGGTATTCCTTCTTTCAGTTGAAACACGGCCTCGACCACGTGCTATTTGGGCCATCCTCCCACCTCTTTGAGGCAAATTGTTTGGAGGCCTAAACACTACGCGCTCGACGTCGTCTTCACTACTTGAATTTTGTTCTTTTGTGCTCTTGATTTTTTCTTTTCTCAGCTCTTGAATTGCTTTTGAACTATGATTTTATTTCTTTTCTTCCTTAACATTGATCTCTACCTTAGATTTTGTAGTAAAACCTTTGGAAACATAATATGCAGCATCCTCGTAAATCCCGATCTCATGAATAGAGAATGGTTGCAAATCACCATTAATTTCAAACTCAATGCCATCTCGTTGGTACTTGATGCATTGATGTAGGGTGGAAGGAACCATCCTATACTCATGAATCCAAGGCCTACCTAGGAGCGCATTAAAGAACGTAGCCGAATCAATTATATGAAATTTCGCTTCAGTTTTCAACTCTCCTATCTCTAGAAGAAATGTGATCGAACCTAAAGCCTTCTCACCTTTTTCGTTGAACCCGCGAAGCACTAACTTGTCGGTTGAGAGCTTGCTAGTATCAATTCTAAGGTATGCGAGAGTCTTTATGTTCATCACGTTGACCGATGCACCCGGATCAACAAGAACTCTTGATAATTTGAACTTATCCATATTTACAGTGATGTAAAGTGGGCGATTATGATCGGCAGTTCCAAGGAGTAGATCTTCATCGGAGAAGGTAACTCCTGGGATTTCTTTGAAGTACAAAGCTTCTTCCTCAGAAGTTGAAGCGAGTTGAGCTAAGCAAATCTCGGGGTCGAGAAGTGCTTTAATTAAAGTCTTCCTCATCTCTTTTGAAAGGATGAGGGCATCGTAGATGCTCAACTTAGCAGGCAACTTTCTAAGGTGAGCTAAGACGTTATAATCAACACTTGGAATGTTAACATCAGGACCCGGTGGATTTGAAGGAGAGTTTAATTGTTGAGTAGAGACTTGAATTCGATCAGTGGAAACAACTTGTTTTCCCTTTTCCTGTGGGGGAAGCCTAGGGGGTAAAACCTTGCCATCCCGTAATTGTACTTGCACGATTTCATCGGAAGGACAGTCTACGGGGAGGTCTACGCTCTCCTTAGGCGGTTGATTGTCATTTTCTGAATGGGAATCTGAATCTTAAAAATCTATCACGACGGGACTCCCTTGAAAATTAATTTCAGGGGTATCACCATCTGATACGATATCAAATTCATCTTCCCCTTGAAGGGTCAAATCTGGAGAGCTGGGTTTTTGAACTTCTTGATTATCCTCAGTTGGCTCCGGATTATTTTCAATGGAAGAGTCATTTAAAACTTCATTCTCAACACTAATCATCAAAATATTTGCAGAAGGATATTTCTTTTTATTCAATTTTTGACCCTTTGCCTTTGATGGGGCAAAGTAAAAGTCAGATAACTTTAATGGGGCTAGTGGTTTTGAGCCACCATCCACCACTTGTACAAATCTCTCATCAACAAATTTCCTCTCTACAAAAGGTTCACTCTTTTCATTTTTATTTGATACAGTAGTTCCTACAACTACTGGAGAGGAAATCGTCCCAACATCCTCCTGCGATGCCTCCAGCTCAACCTCCCAGATCGGGCCACGGGCTCTCGTCGGTAACTGTTGAGAAAGATGAAAAGATTGGTTAATCGACTTTTTAAATGCCCGGGATAGTGCTATATCCCAGCCATCTTCAATGGACGAAGAAAGATTAGAATTAATACATGAAATAAATTTGACAGATCCTTGATCCGGATTGACTAAGTACTCCTTTGGAATTATAATATTACCTTGACGGAAATTCCAGTCGAGCTAGTCCTTAAAAGGTATGCAGTCTTCGATTGTGTGGCCCAACATGCGATGGTAGGGGCAAAAGGTCGGATCATCCTTTTTATTTACCTCTTCCAGCTTCTTGGCCTCCGGCAATCGAAAATCTGGCTTCTTTAAAAGGCTCTTGAAAATTTTTTTCACCGACTCCCTTTTGAATGGATACGGACGAGCCAATCTCTCTTCAAAAGTGGGCCGGTGATATGCTCTAGTAGGTTGAGAAGTTACCTGAAACGGTTGAGGTTTCTGAGTTTGCTGAATAGTAGGATTACTTGATTGAATGTTAATCGGTTTCTTCCCCTTGTCGACTGCTGAAACCATTGCTGTTCTCTTTTCAAAGGACTTCAATGGCTTACTAACCTTCTTATCTTCAGTAGAATCCTTCAAGAATGACATTTTGGGAGCCTCTTCTTGTAGATTACTAGTTTTGTTAAGAAGCTTTTCGAAGGTTTTAATTGTAAACCCCTTTAACATAAAAGCAATAGGCCCGTGGATATTCTTTAAAAGAATTTCCACTGCATGTTGCTCTTGTCAGCAGACAGTGGAGTTAAGGCTAAGGATTTAACTACCCTATTAAGCTTTTCATACATACTCAATTCAGGCTCATCACTTTGAAGTTTAGGATTGTTACCCTCTTGATCACTATCCGAATCTAAAGTGAGATCAAACTTAGGAGGAAGATTAGATTTCTTGCAGTCAAAAGCAATTCTGTCACCCCTCTTTTTTTATTCTTTATCGGAACTTGATTCAAGTTCGATATACATCGGTGTATTCCTTCTTTCAGTTGAAACACGGCCTCGACCACGTGCTATTTGGGCCATCCTTCCACCTCTTTGAGGCAAATTGTTTGGAGGCCTAAAGACTACGCGCTCGACGTCGTCTTCACTACTTGAATTTTGTTCTTTTGTGCTCTTGATTTTTTCTTTTCTCAGCTCTTGAATTGCTTTTGAACTATGATTTTATTTCTTTTCTTCCTTAACATTGATCTCTACCTTAGATTTTGTAGTAAAATCTTTGGAAACATAATATGCAGCATCCTCGTAAATCCCGATCTCATGAATAGAGAATGGTTGCAAATCACCATTAATTTCAAACTCAATGCCATCTCGTTGGTACTTGATGCATTGATGTAGGGTGGAAGGAACCATCCTATACTCATGAATCCAAGGCCTACCTAGGAGCGCATTAAAGAACGTAGCCGAATCAATTATATGAAATTTCGCTTCAGTTTTCAACTCTCCTATCTCTAGAAGAAGTGTGATCGAACCTAAAGCCTTCTCACCTTTTTCGTTGAACCCGCGAAGCACTAACTTGTCGGTTGAGAGCTTGCTAGTATCAATTCTAAGGTATGCGAGAGTCTTTATGTTCATCACGTTGACCGATGCACCCAGATCAACAAGAACTCTTGATAATTTGAACTTATCCATATTTACAGTGATGTAAAGTGGGCGATTATGATCGGCAGTTCCAAGGAGTAGATCTTCATCGGAGAAGGTAACTCCTGGGATTTCTTTGAAGTACAAAGCTTCTTCCTCAGAAGTTGAAGCGAGTTGAGCTAAGCAAATCTCGGGGTCGAGAAGTGCTTTAATTAAAGTCTCCCTCATCTCTTTTGAAAGGATGAGGGCATCGTAGATGCTCAACTTAGCAGGCAACTTTCTAAGGTGAGCTAAGACGTTATAATCAACACTTGGAATGTTAACATCAGGACCCGGTGGATTTGAAGGAGAGTTTAATTGTTGAGTAGAGACTTGAATTCGATCAGTGGAAACAACTTGTTTTCCCTTTTCCTGTGAGGGAAGCCTAGGGGGTAAAACCTTACCATCCCGTAATTGTACTTGCACGATTTCATCGGAAGGACAGTCTACGGGGAGGTCTACGCTCTCCTTAGGCGGTTGATTGTCATTTTCTGAATGGGAATCTGAATCTTAAAAATCTATCACGACGGGACTCCCTTGAAAATTAATTTCAGGGGTATCACCCTCTGATACGATATCAAATTCATCTTCCCCTTGAAGGGTCAAATTTGGAGAGCTGGGTTTTTGAACTTCTTGATTATCCTCAGCTGGCTCCGGATTATTTTCAATGGAAGAGTCATTTAAAACTTCATTCTCAACACTAATCATCAAAATATTTGCAGAAGGATATTTCTGTTTATTCAATTTTTGACCCTTTGCCTTTGACGGGGCAAAGTAAAAGTCAGATAACTTTAATGGGGCTAGTGGTTTTGAGCCACCATCCACCACTTGTACAAATCTCTCATCAACAAATTTCCTCTCTACAAAAGGTTCACTCTTTTCATTTTTATTTGATACATTAGTTCCTACAACTACTGGAGAGGAAATCGTCCCAACATCCTCCTGCGATGCCTCCTGCTCAACCTCCCAGATCGGGCCACAGGCTCTCATCGGTAACTGTTGAGAAAGATGAAAAGATTGGTTAATCGACTTTTTAAATGCCCGGGATAGTGCTATATCCCAGCCATCTTCAATGGACGAAGAAAGATTAGAATTAATACATGAAATAAATTTGACAGATCATTGATCCGGATTGACTAAGTACTCCTTTGGAATTATAATATTACCTTGACGGAAATTCCAATCGAGCTAGTCCTTAAAAGGTATGCAGTCTTCGATTGTGTGGCCCAACATGCGATGGTAGGGGCAAAAGGTCGGATCATCCTTTTTATTTACCTCTTCCGGCTTCTTGGCCTCCGGCAATCGAAAATCTGGCTTCTTTAAAAGGCTCTTGAAAATTTTTTTCACCGACTCCCTTTTGAATGGATACGGACGAGCCAATCTCTCTTCAAAAGTGGGCCGGTGATATGCTCTAGTAGGTTGAGAAGTTACCTGAAACGGTTGAGGTTTCTGAGTTTGCTGAATAGTAGGATTACTTGATTGAATGTTAATCGGTTTCTTCCCCTTGTCGACTGCTGAAACCATTGCTGTTCTCTTTTCAAAGGACTTCAATGGCTTACTAACCTTCTTATCTTCAGTAGAATCCTTCAAGAATGACATTTTGGGAGCCTCTTCTTGTAGATTACTAGCTTTGTTAAGAAGCTTTTCGAAGGTTTTAATTGTAAACCCCTTTAACATAAAAGCAATAGGCCCGTGGATATTCTTTAAAAGAATTTCCACTGCATGTTGCTCTTGTAGTTGGGGTTCATATTTCATCGAGAGGTTTCGCCACCTCAAGATGTAGTCGACTAAAGACTCGCCCGGTTTTTGCTTTTCGATGACGAGATCACCAACGGTTACACGTTGTTGAGCTCCTGAGAATCTCTTTAAAAAGAGACCCTCAAGCTCTGTGAAAGTTTTTACAGAACCATTTGGTAGATCTGCGTACCACTCAAAAGCAATACCAGACAAACTACTCACAAACTGATGAAAGAGTAGAGCATCCGACCCTCCTGTATTGCAACAGCTTGCTCGGAAATGGGCCAGATGTTGTCTTGGGTTTTCTAAGCCGCTAAAAATTTTGAAAGAAGGTGGCACAAAACCCTTAGGATAAGGAACCAAATCATATTCCTCGGGATAGGGTCTACCCTTTGGAATAGATACAGTTCCTTGTGAATGGGCTAAGGCCTCCCTTACCTGGGTTTTAATCATCTGACAGATATCTTTTTCTGGTGGAGGTACCGAAGAAGTAACTTCTGGGAGTTTGGGATTTAAATCAGCTTTCCTGCTGTGCTCGCCCATTGTATGCACTGTGGGCTGCAACTGCTCGGGTTTGAACTCCTGTGATTGCAAAAGCTGACTCTGCATTTGTTCAACTCTAATCATCATCTCCTCCACTTTTCTTTCAAGATTTTTAATATACTCATCCTTCTCTTTCAATCTGACAGAACTGTCTGAATCTGAGTCGACTGCTGCTGACTCTTCTTCCTTTCCGGAGTGATGCTTAGAAGGCTCAGCATCTTTAGCTGATGCGCGAGTTTCAACCATATGGACGTACGCTATTGGCTCTTCCTCAACTAACAAGTCATCTTCATCCGGATTGAATTCATCAATAGCTTTCTTCTTAAGGATATCTCTAATTTCTTGTACCACTTCTTCAACTGGCCTCACATCTATTGCTTCAGTATAAATGGGTAAATATCCATCATAACTCATCACTTGATCATATTCTTTAACATCCAACTTATCAAAAATGTTGCTAATCTTGACATTATCTTCAGTGATTTCTTCACTAACCAGCTGATCTAACATCTCTTGATCAGGATCTTGGGTCGTCTCCTCCCCTCCGACTGTCCCGAGGTCGGTAGTCGCAAGGGTGACATCCTCAGTAGGGTGAGGGACATCCATCTTAATTGGTGATGGAGGGGCTTGAACAGCTGGGGCTCCAACATCAACACGAATAGAGTCCTCACTTCCCTGAACTGGGAGTCTAGGGAGTTTAACTGGTATCTGAACTTGAGGTTCCCTGAATTGAATCCCAATAGATCTACTGAACTTCTTTCTTGCACATGATTCTTCTGACGACATGGGCCTCTTGCCCTTAACATCAACTGGTTTAAGCTCTTTAAAGACTTCTTTAGATTTCACTATCACTGGGGCCAGCTTTGACAGTTTTGAAGGTGGGGTCGGTGGTCTACCACTAAAAGAGCGACTCTGGCCAGACCCGGTTAATACTATCTCCTCCATCTTTGCAGATGGGAGGCGAGGCACCCAGTGGTATCCATCCACCAAGACTGAAGATACAGGTTTTTTAACAAATTTCTTGTTCTTCCTCACTGGTTGAGGAGTTAAGTTCTTGGCTTCAGACTTTTCTTCCTTCAGAACTTCTTTCTCAAGTTTGTGTGAAATCACTCCCTTCAAGTGTTTCACATACTGTTCCTTCGTTTGCCCCACTTGAGCAGCGCAAGTATGGATGATATTTCTAAGTATTCTAGCTTTTAGAACTTTCTTCTCCTTCGGGGTTCTCTTAACAGAATAGTCTACTGAGCTAGGCAGAGTGTTAGCTATCCGAGTAACTCTCTCCTCCCCTGCAGAAGCTGCGAGGGGGTGAAAACGACTCCCTTTAAGGAGTGGAGAAGAGGCAGGGATTGGCAGCTCCTCGACAGCCTCAAGATCGACTTTACCCAAGGCCTTCAGCTCGGCCACTTTCTTGGTCTTGGTTATTTTCTTTCTTAACCTTCTCAGATAATTTTTCTTAGAATTCTTACTTCCATACAAAGTTTCAGAACTTGAAGACCCTTTCTCAAACACTATCTTGCCTGCAGCGGCAGCTTCCAGTTTCTTTGCATCTTCAAGAAATTCTTTGGGCGCATTAGCGATGTCTAACGCTGACCACAGACTAGGAGGGGCATCATTTCCGGCTCCTATGGCTAGTTGAACTACAGGGGCATCTTTCTCACCCTCGACAGCAAGGTCAACCAAAGTGTTTCCGTTCATCACCAGTCTAAGGGACTTAAACCCTATCCCAAACTGAATTGAATTTTCATAGACTAATTCTTCAATCAGCAAATCACGATCCATTGAAAACAACAGTTTGCTAGCCATTGCAGTTAAGTTGATTGTCTGAGAATTGGAAAGGAGAAGATTTGAATTAGAAACTTGAATTTAAATTTTGAAAATAAATTTATATTTTATCATATATATCGAGTTATAAGAGCTATAACCCGGCGTAAAACGATAGAATATAGAGTTTGATTTTGATTGAAATAGAGTTTGAATTGTCGTTGTATATATTCAACTATAGAAGGATTTTATAGGAAAATATATAACAACGATAATCTGAATTTGATTTGGATAAATTTGAATAAGATGTTTGAATTTGGAGATAATTGAGTTTTGGAAATTCAAAAATCCGGCAGCATTTCCTCTTATTTTTGGAACTCAATGTGTTGAATTTTCATTCAACAAAAGGTTCATAAATGAACGCCGGGAAAAACACTAAGAAGGCCTAACTCTTTCAATCTTTAAAGGATGAAATGTTAATGGCGAACTTGTACCGGATAGAGTTTAAAGGTTTGTTGTATATGTTAACTACGATGATCGTCGTAGAAGAACATATAACAACGATAATTGATTTGAAATGACTTTAGAGAGAGATTTGAAAATTCAAAATTCCGGCAGCATCTCCCCTTATTTTTGGGACTCAAGGTGTTGAATTTTCATTCAACAAGAGGTCCACATTAATTAGAGAAAATTTATTTGGAATTTACTTGACTCTTTCATTTTAGTCAGCAGACTAAAATCAAATGTCATAGCTTAATTCTACCGGTATAATTGAATTTTAAAACGAATCTTTAAAATGAATGCTACACTTGATCGTATATATATCGAATTGAGATTGTTAAAATTCGATATATAACGATACAACGTAATTATCTAGACGTTGGAAGGATTAAAGCTCTACTAAAAGACTAGAATTTAGATTTTGAAAATTGAGAAAATTTTTTATAAGTTATATAACCTAGCATGCCACTAGTAACCCGAGCACGCTAGTTTCTAACATTTATAGAAAGGTTTAGAAAGGGATAGGCTTAACTCTTTCGCTATACCAACCAAGTTGGAGGCAAAATATCCAAGCCTAAACTAGAGGAAGGCTTCCTACACTCACCTCTCATTACACATGTTTTAATTGAGTTGGCCACACTCACCCAAGGGAGAAATGGGTAGAGGGGTCAACGGAGATAAAGGTAGTTAAGACTACCGATTCAATAAAATTTATACCGCTATTAAAGATGGAGAGTGAGATTAATCTCCATCGGAGTCGCCATTTTTGTTTAGATTAAAAAAAATATTTATTTAGATATATATATAATTTTGAAAAATATTTAATTATCTTTGGGAAAATTAAATTTTAAATTCTAATTTTGTAATGGAACTCAGGATTAGAAATGATATATCATCTCAAAAAGGCGAAGATATCATTCACTAATTGGTTCATATTACAAAACTTTAACGTTGCCCTTATTATCGTAGTCAAATCCAAAAGGAATCGTATTTGACCTCGAAAGATCAAAATAAGATTTAATATAGTATTTGGCTAAGCTAATATGGATTGAAGATCATTAATTTCATAATTAGAATTACAATAATAACTGATATATCTCTCCGAAGAAAGAAAATATCAATTATTATCGACCGTCTAAAAATGACGATAATGATCATTGGATTTTCCCAAAAATAATTAATTAAAGATTTTTGAAATATTTTTGATTTTTGAAAATTAAATCTGGGTTACTAAATCTCCTACAAGCGCAAGTCCTCGTAGTTAATTATATCGTAGGAAATCAAAATTTCCTACGAAAACTCTCGATTAAAATAGCGGTGTAAATTTTATTTAAGATTTTCAAGGATTTATGTCAAAGGAAGAAAATGGTAGGAATTTCAAATGAGATTGGTTCAAAATTGAAGATTTATTTTTGGGGTCAAAGGAAGAAGAGTAGGGAGTGTTTTTAAGATTCTAAATTACTTCAGAAAACACTCCAACCTATCCTAAGTGTTAGGCTTGTATTTGATTGAAAGAAATTTTTAGTTTAAGTGGTTCATTTTATTAGAAATTTGGGATTCAATTCCCGAAAATTGAGGTCTTATGGCCCGAGCCAGCCTCATAACCTAAGTCTAAATTGGGCACTAAAATTAGCACCCCGAACCTAGCTAGTGCAATGCGAATCTGGTCTTACCCCGGCCTGGATTGGGGAGAGAGAGTGCTAGGGCATGAATGTGTCTCATTTTCCTCCTTTTGCCCTATTCAAACCCTTGCAGTTTGAATGGAGGGCTGAGATCAATGGTTTGGACTCCCAGATGGCTGCCACCTGTCCAGGGAGTTGGTGGGAGCAGGAGGAATCAAGGACAAGGGTACATCCTATGTAGAAAGCCCATTTTGTCTCATTATTTGGACACATGGATTAATGGGGGCTGTTAGATCAAGATCAAAGGGCTGGAGTGAGTCCTAGGAAGCTTCTAGAGCATGCTCAAACTGCTGGAGTGATTTAGATTAGGAGGGATTAATTTTAATGGATTAATTAAGGCTCTAAAGGGCTCATTTGACCATTTGTTGACTGGTTTGAGTCAAGCCATTTGAGGCATTCAAGCCTCTTAAAGGGATTTGTTGACTATGTTGACCAGTCAATGGGTCAACAATAGGTGATGTGGCAGCTAGGGCCACTTGAGGGATTAATTAAAATACCTTGGATAGGATTTGCCCAAGATTTATATGCATTTGGAATTTAATTTAAAATGAAAGGGATTAAGGGTTGATTTTGGTCAACTTAGGTTGACTGAGTCAACCAGATTGAACCAAGGTGTGAGTCTGGTTTGGATAGGTTTGATGCAATATTTGGAGTCTGGTAGAAGTGATTCCATGGTTTAAATGGGTCAATTGAGTCAAAAGGGCTTAATGGGCCCTTAAGCCAAAATTGGTTGACTTGGTCAACCGGCTAGACTCAGGGTCCAAGATCAGGCTCAACAGGTTTGAAATGACATTTGAAGACCATTGGAGGTGGTCCCAAGGTCTGGAAAGGTCAATTTGGTCAAAATGCATGTTGTGATCCTTGAGGGCTTATTTGGTCAACCTAGGTTGACTTGGTCAACTAGGTTGACCCAGGGTCTGGGTTTGGGTCGAGCAGGTTTCAAATGACATTTCAAGACTAATGGAAATGGTTGGATGGCCTAGAGAGGTCATTTGGGTCAAAACACATGTTTGGACTCTTAAAGGGCCTCTTGGGTCAAACCTGTTGACTTGGTCAACCAGGTTGACTCAGGGGTTGGGAATAGGTTCAAAACATTTGAAATGACATTTGAAACTTGTTGGAGGTGATTGCATTCAATTTGGAGTTCATTTGGTTTGAAATCACCATTTGAGCCCCATAGGGGTATTTTGGTCATTTTGACCCCTGGTCAACTGGGGGTCAAAGTGGGTCCAGAAAAATATAGTTTAATATTCAACATATCAAGATTAAAGGTTTGGAAGTGACTAGAGGCTTTGGTGAAGGCTCTAAGGTCAGAATCTTCAAGGAGACAGGTCTAGTGGCATAGGCTGTAAATATTTGAAGGTTTTACAGCCTTTGGGTTTCGATTAAGTTTTTGAGGTTAGAGACCTCGGAATGGGCTCAAATTTGGAGGGTTTCCTCCAGAGACATGTCCCATCAGTATGCAACTGACGGACTCTTAATCGGAGGTCATTTAACTGGGTTTCAAAGTGTTTGAAAATTCAACGGAAAAGGCCTTTAGGACAAAACCTTTGGACCTTGAATTTGGCTTGATTGACCTAAGATCTAGGTAGATCCTAAGATCTGAATATATCTTAAAGTTAGGAATCTAGAAGGATCCTAGAGCCTAAGAAATTCCTAGAACTTAGAGTCTAGAAGGAGTTTAAGATCTAGAGCAGCTCCTAAGGTCTAAGCTCTAGAAGAATCCTAGCATAGATCCTAAGGTCAGGATTCTAAGAGGATCCTAGAATTTGAATTAATTTGAAAATTAAATTTATTTAGGGTCAAGAGTAGTCCAAATGACCTCATACAAAAATGAGGTCAACACCATCATGCTTAGAGGAACAGAATTTCCCACCGGAATGTTGAAGGAAAAAGTTGTGGATGGGGGGGGGGGGGGGAGCATTGAAAAGAGATTTAAAATGATTAATCAACTCCATGGCCATACCTTCATGGGAGGAAATTACACCCGTAGCAGTAGAGAGAGAGTTGATAAAATTCCTATTTTTTCTCGATCTGATTTTAGCATATAAAAACCCAAGGTCATCCTCACCTTGAGTTAACCAATGAGCCTTGGTTCTTTGGGAAATCTAGGAGAACCAAACATGTTGATAAGCAATGAGATGGTCAGTACTTTTAAGACTCTTATTTAAATCCAGGTTAAGAGGTTCTCCTTGTAAATCAGATAAATAAAGAGCTTGCTCATTCTTCAATTGTAAAATAACATTAGAAATATAATTGGAAGAGTACCATTTATATTTACTAATAACTAGTTTAAGAAGTTTCAAACTCTCCAAGAAGAAAGCAATCGGGCTAGCCGTAGGAGCCCTTTCAAAAATCATTTGAGTCTCCATCCAGAAATCATCAATCTTAGTCCAGTAATCTTTAAACATAAATCTAGAAGGAAGCTTTCTAGAGATAGAATCAGAGAGAATAAGCGGTGTATGATCTGAACCAGAGAAGGAGTGGACCTTGTAGTAAGCTTTAGGAAAGGCTTCCAAGAATTTAGTATTAACCATCATCCTGTCAAGCTTGATATGAATAGGTAAGTCCACTCTTTGATTATACCAAGTATAGAAAAGCCCCACCGAAGCCAGATCTTGAATGCCAGCTTCAAAAATAAAGTTATTCAATTCACCCAAACGGTCCGTAGACAAATTGGTTCCTCCAGCTTTTTCAGTATCATTTCTATAACAGTTGAAGTCTCCCATGATGATCCATGGAAGGTCAGAATTAGCAGACAACCTTAAGAGATCATCCCAGAGTATTTTCCGATCCTCAAGATGATTAGCAGCATAAACCACAGAAAGAAGAAAAGGGGGGAGGGAGCCGGCATTAACCAAACCGTGGATGAGTTGAGAAGAAAAGAATGTGGGGGTGAAAGATAAGTGAGAGGGATCCCACTTAATCCAGATTCTACCAGGAGTAGAATAAGAAAAATTGTGACAAGATTTTTTGTTCTGAAAAACCTCATGGTTGAAACAAAACCAGGGATCAGACAAAGAAACATCATGGATTTTGGCTTCTAAAATACAGAGAAGCTTAAGATTGAAAGCAAAAATAAGGTCTTTGCAATACTTGACCTTAATAGGGTTGTTAAACCCTCTAACATTCCAAGCTGCAATAAAAGGAAGGGACATGATTACTTTTTAGGTTTGGCCTTCTTGGCCGTTTTTGCCTTTGGCTTTTTGGGGGGAGAGGTTTTGTCAGGACTTCCTTTTTTAGAGGAGGAAGATGTGTCTTTTTGATTGGAGGATTGGGGATGATGTTCCTCATCAGTTTTAGAAGAGGAGGAGATATCCTCTTCCAAAGAATTGTCAATAAGATTTTCCAAATTGTCATTTTGGAGGGAATCAAAACTGTTGGCTAGGAGAACTTGAGGTGGAAGCAAACGGGTGTTTGCCAAGGAAGGAACAGCAACAGAAGGTTCGGCTTGTGGGAGATTAAGATTAGGAATAGTAGTTTCAATGTGGTTGTCAACTACCGGATCCTGAATAGAAGTAAGATCCACATTAATTGGCTTTTCAACAAGGATTGGAAGTGTGGAAGGAGGTGGCCCCTGTTTCTCAGGAATAGCAGAGAAATCCAGAGAAGGTCCAGGAACAGAGGACGGTTGAGGATTCATATGCTGCGAGGGGTTGCGACCATTTTTGAAGTTTGGATTCCTGCTCCTGCTTCTACCCCGAAGAACCGGCTTGGGAGGGAGAGCAGGTTTCGGGTTTGGATTAGACGGGCAGATAGCGAAAGAGTGAATGAGAGATCCACAGCCTTCACATCTAATTGGTTTCCAATCATAAACAACCTTTAGAGTGATATCCTCCCCATCAAGATCAATCGGAATTTCATCAGTAAGGATAGCATCCTTGTCCACTTTAACACAAATTCTTGCGAAAGTAAGCCTTGTTCTTTTTGCCGTCAAAGCATCAACATAAAGAGGAATGCCAATATAACTAGCAATTTTCGATATACCTGAAGGGGTCCAGAGAGCAAGCGGAAGGTTCAGGATTTTAATCCATATCGGAATTGCAACAGATTCATCTCTCTTCGGCTGGAACCTAGGGTTCCACTTCTGAAGAATAAAGGGCCTTCCCAGTAAAAACCAAGGTCCCCCGGACCACACCATGTCATAATCTTCAACCGAGGTAAACTTCAAAAGGAAAAAGTCATCCGCTAAGGAGAGAAGGGAGAGAGAACCTTTAAGCTTCCAGGCTTTCTCTATCGCCAGCCTTAAACGCTCATAGTAGGGGCGGGGTCCAAGAGAGTAACCCACGTGGGAAAGGTTCCATAAAGATTGCCCTTCAGAAAGATCAGTGGAGCCAAAAGATAATTTTTTCTTCGGTTTGACGAAGGACATCGGCCAGTCCTCGGGATTAGGAGAAGTTCCGATAAGATTATCGGCATAAGAAGTAGAAGGAAGTTTGGGAGAAGCAGAAGAAGGGACTCCAAGGATGGAGTTGCATTGAAGAGGAGGAAAATCCAGCTGCGGAAGTGCCATCCCGGCCGAACGGCCGGAGAAAGGAAGCGCCGACAAAACCCAATAAACCCTAGCAGAGCTCAATAAACCCTCCGCGCAAAAACCATCTCTTGTTTAGACTCTTAAATTTCAGGCAAAAGTTCCAGTGATTCATTCGTTAAAATTAATTATTTCTTAAAAATTATACTGCGAAACCCTTATCTCGCATCTTATGTTTGGCAAAACTGACCACAAGATTATTTGATTATCCAAAACACGGCTGAGTCGGATATCAGATTGTAGATCTGTTATAAGCGATAAGTTATTCTGTGCGGAAACCGGACGCCGTCCGGAAGCTAACTAGAACGAGTCGCTTTTTTTTGCTTTACACCGTTGCTGAGTACCACTAGGTATCAGCAGACGTAGGCGTTCTTGTTGGCCGCACAAAATAATTTCTCGTGATATATATTGGCTTTCACTTGCAGTTCTCTTTCAAACTGTTTCAATGGGTACCACTGGGTACCAGGAGAAAGTAGCTCGTTTTGGTTGGCTTTTGGACCGTCCGGTGTCCGTACAAAATAATTTCTCGTGATAGGCTAGCTTTCACTTACAGTTCTATTTCAAATTGCTTCAACGCTATGGATCGATTGCATACTTAACTTAGAGGTTAGGTATAAAAATTGCTCTTTTTTTGTTATTAGGTTTTTTAGCAAGTTAGAGCTACTATTTCAAAATCTTGCTGATAGTGGTTTCATTTTTGGTGATTTGCCTAAAGAGTTGAGGAAAAAATATTTTCCTTAATTAATAATTTTCTTCATAACGATGGGGTTAATATTAAGCGCTGCATGATATGGTGGAATATCTAAGGAAAATGGAGGAAATTATTGTGTACGCAATCCGAATGCATAATTGTGTTCGGATGCTGTGTATTTACTGCTTATTTCACTGCGTATTTTTTGATACATTATGTTTTCTACGTATTTTTTGTGTATTTAGTGAGTATTATTTATTTGCTAATTATTTGCCACGAAAAAATTATGTTTCAAAAAATACGCAACAAAATAAGCAGTGTGTACGCACATCCGAACACGTTCGGATTGCGTACACAATAATTTCTCGGAAAAGGGAGGTTTAGGTCTGCTACTGTCACGACCCGACCCGACGGGGACGGATCCCGCCCGAGCCGGATCGCGACGAGAGACTTACTTGCTTATCCAGGATCTGGCTTTGGATTAGGTTACTGAACTGATCTTCCAAATTCTTAACTCAACAGACACACACAGAACAACAGAGCTACTAAAAATCATCAAATGCAGCGGAACAAAACATCTATCTTTTCATTTCCTCAAAAATAATCATCTACAGAACAGTACATGGCTTTTAAACAGAAAGAAAGACAGAACAGAAAAGCCATGACTGTACAAAAATCAAAAAGTACAAAAGTACCTATACAGATCAGACTCTGAACTCTAGTCCTGAACTTCCTTGCCTTTCCCAGAACCTGAAAACCACCAGAAAGCAAGGGTGAGCTCAACAGCTCAGCAAAGCAACAAACCACCAATCTAAATTCTCAGAAACCAAAACCAAACTCATCAGACAGAAATCAGATCAGAAATCGGAACAGAATCGAAAATCAGAACTTATACAGACGGATATCAAATCAGAAACGGAATCGTACAGATCATCTCAGAACAGAATAAATCAACAGAGTCAGAATCATACAGATCATATCGAAACAGAACAAAATCGTATCAGAATCACATATCAGATCAGATATCAGATATTTAATTAATAGTTAAGTGTGCCCCCGGCACCAGAATAATAGCTGAGTAATTAGTAGCTAAACTAAACTAAACAGAATCACTACGGATTCTAACCCTTATGTCTCCCTTGTGCTCACGGCACCAAAAATTCGCTGAATAATTAATAGCTAAGCTAAATGTGCTCACAGCACCTGAATAATAGAATTCACGGATCCGGAATATAACTGATATTTCTCCAACTTGAGCTCATCTAAATTTCCCGTTTCACTAACTGAATCTCATAGGATCCAGGCCCCTTATAGCTCCCTTTTTATAGCTTATACACATAGCATTTCAATTCAGAAGAAATCCGGACAAATCAGAAATTACCCAAAAATCGGGCAGCACAACGGCAATATACAGAATTTACACAAAATTTCCTGCAAAGAAAATTCACCGAATTCGCACAGAACATAGATAATCATATTCCAGAACATTTATTCTACAGCACAGAGCATTTCCAATTTCACAGAAAATTGTAGTCTACGAAAAACATCGCCGAATCAAAAATACCCGGACAAAAATCTTTAAAATATAGTCAAAACGTGCACACCCGGCACGGCAATGTTATACAGAAATTTACGCGGTAAAAACTGAACCAATCAAAAGATACGGACGAAAAACCGTAACGAAAACGAAATCCGGATAGAAAATACCGCCAAACGCGACGGAACTGAAAATTGAGAAAGACGGAATGTGCCTTACTTCGAGCACAGCAATTTCCTCAACAGTCACTTCGATCGAAAATGGCTCCGCGTCTTCCCGAAATCAACTTTTCCAAGAATGCCCTCAACTTTCTCTCTCTTCAAAAAGATATTTTATAAAATCTGATTTTTCTCTCTCTTCAAAACGTCTGATTTCCCTTAAATCATACACATATCGTCCTGGCCGATCGCCATATCGGCCTGGACGATCAGACCAAAAATCATAGTCCTGGCCGATACCCACTTCACTCAGGGCTGTTGTCTGGACGATATTTTCTACAGTGCCAATCGGCCTGGCCGATGTCTCCAATCGGCCTGGACGATGCATGCAGAAAATCACCTGGAGCAAAACTGGGCAAAATCTGGAACTGATTTACAACTGATCGTCCCAGGACGATCCAGATCGTCCTGGACGATCCTGGAGCAGATTGTGATATTACAATCTCCCCAACTCAGAAAAATGTCGTCCTCGACATTATCCAATCCAAACGCAGTCAAAACAAGTACGGGTACGACCGTCTCATATCAGACTCCTTTTCCCAAGTTGCTTCCCGTGCAGTCCGGTGCTTCCACTGGACTTTAACCATCGGAATCTCTTTATTTCTTAACTTTCGGACGTCGTACGCCAAAATCAATTCTGGCTCTTCCTTGTACGCCAGATTCTCCTGAATCTCAACCTCATCAGCTGATACCTTCTTCCCAGAGTCGGATACCCACTTCCTCAGAGTGGATACATGAAACACATTATGCACATCAGGCATAAAATCAGAAAGCAATAGGCGATAAGCAGCTTTTCCAATTCTTTCCAAAATCTCAAACGGTCCAACATACCTTGGGCTAAGCTTGCTCACCTGGCCAAATCTGCTCACACCTTTCATCGGGCTGACTTTGACATACACAAAGTCACCGACCTGAAACTCAACAAATCTGTGCTTCTGATTGTAATACTTCTGCTGACGATCTTGAGCGGCTTTCAATCTTTCTCTTATCAGATTAATCTTCTGAGCAGTTTCATCAGCAAAAGTGGCACCCAAAGCCTGTCTATCTCCGACCTCCGTCAGAGTCAAAGGAGTACGACACTTCCTGCCATACAAAGCCTCGTACGGTGCCATACCGATACTGGACTGAAAACTGTTGTTATAGGCAAACTCAATCAGCGGAATATGATCTTCCCAGCTTCCGCTAAAGTCCAGAACACAAAGTCTTAACAGGTCTTCCAGTACCTGAATAGTCCTCTCAGACTGCCCGTCGGTCTGAGGATGAAAGGCTGTACTGAAATGCAGTTTCGTACCCAAGCCTTGCTGAATGCCTTTCCAAAGTCTGGAAGTAAAACGTCCATCTCGATCAGATACGATCACACGAGGCACACCGTGCAATCTGACTATCTCTTTCACATAAATCTGTGCCAAGCGATCAACTGAATCTGTCTGTCTGATCGGAAGAAAATGGGCTGACTTAGTCAATCGATCCACAACTACCTAAATGGCATCATGTCCTTGTCGTGATCGAGGAAAACCCATCGCAAAATCCATCGTTACCTCCTCCCATTTCCACTCAGGGATAGGCAACGACTGCAACAGTCCACCTGGTCGCTGATGCTCTGCCTTCACCAACTGACAGGCTTCGCATCTCGACACAAACTCCGCCACATCCTTCTTCATCCCAGGCCACCAGAATAAAAGCTTCATATCAGCGTACATCTTACCACTGCCTGGATGAACAGTGTAGCCAGAATGATGAGATTCATACAGAATCTCCCGCCTCAAATCTCCAAACACAGGTACCCACAACCTGTTCTTACAGAAAATAGCACCAGAATCAGAAATTCGAAGTTCAGGAGTCTTACCAGATCCAATCTGTGCTAGCAACTTCGAATATTCAGAATCTAACTGCTGGGCTTCTTGAATCCGTGTCTCCAAAGTAGACTGAATACTCATCTGAGCCAACTCCAAATCACTGGAGGAAATCACCTCCAACTGCAATCTTTCCAAATCACGGATCAGAAAGTCATCACAGGTAAGCTGAATACCTGATAATCCAGAAGACTTCCTACTCAAAGCATCTGCTACCACATTCGCCTTCCCAGGCTGATACTGAATAGTCAGGTCATAGTCCTTGATCAACTCGAGCCACCTCCTCTGTCTCAGATTCAGATCCTTCTGAGTAAAAATGTACTTCAGGCTCTTATGATCAGTAAACATCTCACATGTGACGCCATACAAGTAATGCCGCCAAATCTTCAAAGCAAACACAACTGCAGCTAACTCCAAATCATGTGTCGGGTAATTCTTTTCATGTGGTTTCAACTGTCTCGAAGCATAAGCAATTACCTGACCATGCTGCATCAGGACACATCCCAGTCCTTTCAGTGAAGCATCACTGAACACCTGAAAACCTTCCGTACCTGACGGAAGTGCTAACACTGGAGCTGAAGTCAGACAATCCTTCAAGCTCTGAAAACTAGCTTCACACTCCGGTGTCCAAACAAAAAGAACGGACTTCTGAGTCAGTCTCGTCAGAGGAGTCGAAATCTGTGAAAATCCTTTCACAAACTTCCTATAATACCCGGCCATGCCCAAGAAACTACGTACCTCAAATACCGTAGTCGGCCTTGGCCAATCAGCAACCGCCTGAATCTTCTGGGGATCTACAGAAATACCTTCTCCGCTCACCACATGTCCCAGAAATGAAATGCTCTTCAGCCAGAATTCACACTTGGAGAACTTGGCATACAGCTGATGCCTCCTCAGTCTCCAACACAATCCTCAAATGTCTGGCATGTTCATCCTCAGATGCAGAATATACCAGAATATCGTCAATGAAGACGATCACGAACTGATCCAAATACTCCCTGAATACTCGGTTCATCAGATCCATGAAAATCGCAGGCGCATTGGTTACCCCAAAAGGCATAACCAAAAACTCGTAGTGCCCGTACCGAGTACTGAAAGCAGTCTTCACCATATCAGATTCCTTTACCTTCACCTGATAATATCCGGATCTCAAATCAATCTTTGAAAACACCGAAGATCCGGAAAGCTGATCAAACAAGTCGTCTATCCGAGGCAAAGGATACTTGTTCTTGATCGTGGCCTTGTTCAAATCTCTGTAATCAATACACATACGGAGTGTACCGTCCTTCTTCTTCACAAACAGAACAGGTGCTCCCCAATGCGAAACACTAGGACGTACAAACCCTCTGTCAACCAACTCCTGAAGCTGAACTTTCAACTCAGAAAGTTCTTTCGGTGCCATCCTGTACGGAGCTTTCGATATCGGAGCTGTACCCGGAAAAACATCGATAGAGAACTCCACATCTCTATCCGGAGGCAAACCAACCAATTCCTCAGGAAAAACATCTACAAACTCCCGTACCACAGGGATCTCAGAAACAGAACCAACCTCCAGGTTCAGATCCCGTACCGAAGCCAAAAATACTGGATATCCTTTCTTCCACATTCTGCTCACCTCCAACGCAGAAATCAGACTGGAGAGAACACCTCGTAATCCCTGAAATACAACTCTCTCTCCAGCCACAAGCAAACTCACTTGCTTCTTCAAACAGTCTATCTGAGCCTCATACAGACTCAGCCAATCCATTCCCAGAATCACATCATACGAAGAAATCGGCAATCGAATCAAACTCGATTTCCACTTCTTGCCAGAAATCTCTATCTCACACCAACAAAACTGTCGAGCAATCAATGGATTTCCAGCCGGTAAAATCACAGACAAAGAAACCGGTAAAACCATCGAATCCAAATGTAAAAGCTCAAAACAGTGCTCGGACAGAAAAGAATGACTCGCTCTAGAGTCAAACAAAACACGACAGGGCTGATCAGAAATGTAAACCGTACCTGTCACAACATCCGGAGCATCTCGAGCCTCCTGCTGACTCAGGCTGTAAACTCGTGGCTGAACTGGAACAGGAGCTGAAGCAACAGAACTACTCTGCTCCCTCTGAATCGTAGGTGGTCTCCGTGGTGCAGAACTAGAACCACCACCTCTACCAGCAAATCCCTCAGGGCGTGGAGGAACAGTCCTCGGTCTTCCTGCTGCTGAACCAACAGGTCTGACGAAGCCCTCAGATCGCTGCTCATATCCCATCTGTGGACATTCTGCAATCCTATGTCCCGGCTGACCACATCTGAAACAAAGACCATCTAACCTGTAGCACTGGCCATGGTGTCGCCGTCCACAACTCTGGCACACAGGTGCCGTACTGACAGATCCAGAACTAGTCGTACTGGTAGCAGTACCAGACGATCCTCCGCTCCTTCTGGAATCTCCAGATCCAGATCCAGAAACAAACCTCCTCTTCCCAGAGGAACCACTGCCAGAAGTCTCTCCTCCAAACCTCTTCCTACTCACAGACCACCGCTGCTGAGTAGTCGTCATGTCCTTCTCAATCAGACGAGCTCGCTCCACAAGCTCAGAGAAATCAGTAATCCTGAATGGTATCAGAGGCTGCCTCAAAGTGTCTCGTAAGCCTCTCAGAAATCTGTAGCACCTCTCAGCAGACGTGCTAACCAGCTGCGGAGCGTACCTGGCTAATGCAGTAAACTCAGCCTCGTACTGCATCACCGTCTTGCTCCCCTGAATCAGCCTCAGAAAACTCTCCTGCATCTGCTGTCGTGCAGAAGGGGGAACAAACCAATCTCGGAACACTTCAGTGAACTCTTCCCAAGTGATCAAAGAGTTCAATCTACCCTGAAATCTGGCTGCCTGCTGGCCGTCCCACCAGTGCTCAGCCTCTCCGTCCAACAGAAAAACAGCTAACGGAACCTTCCTGTCTGCAGGACACTGCATCCCGTCAAAAGTCTTTTCCAATCTCCTCAGCCACTCCTCGGCTGCTCTGGGCTCAACAGCGCCCTCAAATCTCGGAGGTTTCAACCTCAAAAATAACTGCAGGTGTCGATCAATATCCTCAGATCTAACAGTAGAAGCTCTGCTCTGAGTCTCGCTCATCATCTGAGCAACAAGTGACGCAAACTGTGAAAGTGTATCAGCACCGACCACTGGGGCTGTACTCCCCACTGGTGCTGCCTGATCGTCACTCTGACCATCTGTCATGTCTGGGTCTGGCTGATCCATACAGAAAAATCCAGAAAATCCGGAAAACTATCACAAAAACAACACAAAAACAACACAATAAAAAGCCAAACGACCCAAAACTACCTCCCAGACACACTCACTGATCACTTCCTAGAGCTCTGTTTTACAATCCATCCTGTTTCCAAAACCAGTGCTCTGATACCACAAAAGCTTGTCACGACCCGACCTGACGGGGACGGATCCCGCCCGAGCCGGATCGCGACGAGAGACTTACTTGCTTATCCATGATCTGGCTTTGGATTAGGTTACTGAACTGATCTTCCAAATTCTTAACTCAACAGACACACACAGAACAACAGAGCTACTAAAAATCATCAAATGCAGCGGAACAAAACATCTATCTTTTCATTTCCTCAAAAATAATCATCTACAGAACAATACATGGCTTTTAAACAGAAAGAAAGACAGAACAGAAAAGCCATGACTGTACAAAAATCAAAAAGTACAAAAGTACCTATACAGATCAGACTCTGAACTCTAGTCCTGAACTTCCTTGCCTTTCCCAGAACCTGAAAACCACCAGAAAGCAAGGGTGAGCTCAACAGCTCAGCAAAGCAACAAACCACCAATCTAAATTCTCAGAAACCAAAACCAAACTCATCAGACAGAAATCAGATCAGAAATCGGAACAGAATCGAAAATCAGAACTTATACAGACGGATATCAAATCAGAAACGGAATCGTACAGATCATCTCAGAACAGAATAAATCAACAGAGTCAGAATCATACAGATCATATCGAAACAGAAAAAAATCGTATCAGAATCACATATCAGATCAGATATCAGATATTTAATTAATAGTTAAGTGTGCCCCCGGCACCAGAATAATAGCTGAGTAATTAATAGCTAAACTAAACTAAACAGAATCACTACGGATTCTAACCCTTATGTCTCCCTTGTGCTCACGGCACCAAAAATTCGCTGAATAATTAATAGCTAAGCTAAATGTGCTCACAGCACCTGAATAATAGGATTCACGGATCCGGAATATAACTGATATTTCTCCAACTTGAGCTCATCTAAATTTCCCGTTTCACTAACTGAATCTCATAGGATCCAGGCCCCTTATAGCTCCCTTTTTATAGCTTATACACATAGCATTTCAATTCAGAAGAAATCCGGACAAATCAGAAATTACCCAAAAATCGGGCAGCACAACGGCAGTATACAGAATTTACACAAAATTTCCTGCAAAGAAAATTCACCGAATTCGCACAGAACATAGATAATCATATTCCAGAACATTTATTCTACAGCACAGAGCATTTCCAATTTCACAGAAAATTGTAGTCTACGAAAAACATCGCCGAATCAAAAATACCCGGACAAAAATCTTTAAAATATAGTCAAAACGTGCACACCCGGCACGGCAATGTTATACAGAAACTTACGCGGTAAAAACTGAACCAATCAAAAGATACGGACGAAAAACCGTAACGAAAACGAAATCCGGACAGAAAATACCGCCAAACGCGACGGAACTGAAAATTGAGAAAGACGGAATGTGCCTTACTTCGAGCACAGCAATTTCCTCAACAGTCACTTCGATCGAAAATGGCTCCGCGTCTTCCCGAAATCAACTTTTCCAAGAATGCCCTCGACTTTCTCTCTCCTCAAAAAGATATTTTATAAAATCTGATTTTTCTCTCTCTTCAAAACGTCTGATTTCCCTTAAATCATACACATATCGTCCTGGCCGATCGCCATATCGGCCTGGACGATCAGACCAAAAATCATAGTCCTGGCCGATACCCACTTCACTCAGGGCTGTTGTCTGGACGATATTTTCTACAGTGCCAATCGGCCTGGCCGATGTCTCCAATCGGCCTGGACGATGCATGCAGAAAATCACCTGGAGCAAAACTGGGCAAAATCTGGAACTGATTTACAACTGATCGTCCCAGGACGATCCTGGAGCAGATTGTGATATTACAGCTACCTCGATCCCCTAAAAAAGCAAAACATCATTTGTAAATTTAAATTGATATGGAGGTTGTATAATATTGAGTCCTCTCTTGCATCTTGGTGCTTCAGTGTTTATGACTTTTTTTGAACTACTTCAAAGCCTTTTTTTTTTTGGAATTTCATTTGAAGCTGTGATGTTTGATTACCTTGAAGGTTAACACTGTTGTGTGACGAAACATTCGTTGTGGTTGGGTCAAAGATTTAGGCTTCGTTTGGGACGGCTTTTTTACTGCTTTCTAAAACGGAGTTTTAGTACAAATTTTTTTATTTTTGTACTAAAACTCCGTTTTAGAAAGCAATAAAAAAGCCGTCCCAAACAAAGCCTTAGTCTTCAAATTGAATAAGAATTGAATCGGAACGAACCAATTTAAATTGCCTATTTAGCTGAAAAATTATCAAGCCAATCTCAAATTTGTAAGATCGGGTAGATCTACAAAATATTAAATTTTATTTTAATAAATTTTTTAATGGAGTGTTTTATTTTTAAAATTCATTTAAAAGAACTTGCACACAAAATTAATAAGGATACAGAACTACCCCTCACATAGCTTAGCTTCTATTATTGTCTTGTATTTTTCACTATATAAATTAAACTATTTCATACTCTCTATGATGTGAGACAAAAAAATCATGTGAATATTAGATGAGAGTTAAGGTGTGGGATTACAATCCTCATTGAATATTGGATGAGTGCTAGGCTAATAAGACGTTGAGCTAGGCTGAGAATTTCAGCGGCTATAATGGGTATTATGAAAGTTATAAATATATATATATATATTTTTATGTTATAAGATGTGTATAATATATTAAATATTATTTTTACTATAAATTATATCTATATTTATAATTTTATATTATAGTTTTTTAATTTTAAAAATATTTAATAATCATACATACATAGATACATACATACTAATATTGTTATTAATTGTTAATCAAACTTCTTAACGTGCTTTATGTTGTGCCTTAGTTGAACTTCTTAACGTGCTTTATGTAGCTTTTCATGCACTTTTGATGTATTTTTGCAAAAAGGCAGCCCTTTTAATAGTCTTTTGTTGTCCTTTTACTGAGTATTTGAAAAACTCATGGGAAGAGCAAAACAAGGGCCGCAAATACTTAATGAGTAAGATATTTGAAGCGCTTTTGCTACGTTTCTGCTTTATTTTGTAAATACTTAACAAAAAGATAACTAATATGCAATTAAAATTACGAATTAGCTGTCTTTTTTGCAAAAAAATACATCAAAAGAGTATGAAAAGTGCATGAAAAGCGCACACATTCGAACACAAATTTAGGTCAGATGACCGGACCTAATAATTTCTCGCGGACTAGAGACTACGAAGTCCAGTCCAACATAAATCTCTTGTTGATACCAGAAGTCAAAGTTAATATTGGAGTGCATTAATATTGTAGTTATGTTATGTGATGAAACTAATGGGTGTCAATGTAGTTAGACGACAATAATCAGAGGACTATATTGTTGACCTCATTATTCAAGGTCAGTTTTCTTGGAATTTACTCTAGCACCTAAGTCTTCGTAGTCTAGTGTAGATGTCATCCTTAAGATCCCTTTAAGTGGATACCACTGACGTAGTTTTGACTCGACCTCCTAATTTGACCCAAATTAAGCCATGTAAAGTTAATAAAAATAATTTTTTTTCAAAATAAACATTGATCGAAACTAATTATATGCAAATCTATACACGATTGAGTTCGACTAACTCGATTCGATTTCAATTTAATAAAATAGATTCGAGAGGTCCAACCTGACGCATTGCAAGGTATTTGAATCCGAATTAATATTAATCAAATTAATTGAATTAATTCAAATTGATCTAAATTAAAAAAAAAATTAAGTCAATTTTATTTAATCAACAATAAATTTCGTTAAAATTTAATTTTATATGTCATGAAAAGTTAACTAATAAATTAATTGTTTAGAGAAGACTACGAGGTGTTTTGGGCTAAACCTAAGGTGCAGTTTGGTTGGACCGGTTTAAAGTTTAAACAGGTCCCCCCCACGTTCGCCACACCCCTCTCCGTTCCCTCCAGTTCGCAAACCCCCCAGGTCCGTCGGCCTCCTCCCTTGGTCGCGTGAGAAGCCCCAGGCGAAGCTACCCATTCGCACGTCTCCGTCGGCTTCGCACGACCCCAAGGCCGGGCCGCACCTCTCTCTCGCCGGTCTCCAACGCTGGTGGCCAGCCCTAGCCGACCGAAACCCCCAAGCCCTCGTCCGCCTCCTCTCTCCCGTCCGATCCGGCGCCTTCCCTGGTCGTCGTCTACGAGCCGCCAATTTGCCCTAGCCGTCAGCTCTCTTGCTCTATGTATATTTCCCCTTGCATCTTCTCCTTCTGCACCTCTGTGATTTCCAAGCCCTAGCAACCCTCTCATTTTCTTGCTTGGATTAAGCCAAGCTGTAGTAATCAAATCTTTCACTCTTCTTTCTTGCTGATTTCTTTCAAGCAAATACTCCATACGATTATTATGTTTTCTTGTTTATTGTGCACTATCTTTTAGTCCAATAAGACAAGCACTTCAGCATTTGGAAGAATGGCAATGTAGCATTCTACATTGGTTACTTTATGTTGTAGGTTGTTTAGCAATGAGTGAGAGACCTTTTGCAAATGCATTCTCTATAGTCTTATCATAGCCAATTACAATGAAAATACAAGCAAGGTGCTATGAATAGTCTTATATAGTAGTTAAAGGGAAAGTTTGAATTAGTTTTTGGTGCATCCATATGGAATAATAATGGCAGCTTGAGTAAGGTATAAATCTTGAAGTGGGGCTGAAATGTACTGGCATTTGATCTCTATTTCTTTTCCTTCATCATTAGAATTTGATTTACTCAATAAGAAACTTATGTGTTTAGTGTGATAATGGAGAGCTCTTTCTTTATGGAATCGATTGTTAAAAAAATTGTGGCTTTATTTATTTATTCTTCCCAATAGTTCTTGATTGGAGTTCTGATACTTTGTCACACTAGTGATGACCATGATGCTTGTTATGAGTTCTTAGCAAATAACTATATGCGATTGATGAATTTTGATTGGAGAGGTAACATTCATCTTTGGTGGAGTGAAGAAGCAAGGGCCTATGGTTACGTTGGAGAACTTCTTGTTATGAGTCACATTGTGCTGAATTTTGTTTTTGTGAGTTATTAAGTGCTAAAATATTTCTTTTTGATGACTTACATAGCGCTGATTTTTTTCTTGTAATGAATTATATTGTGCTGAAATCTTCTTGCGAAGAGTTGAAAAATGCTGAAATATTCCTTAGTAAGTTGCAAAAGTGTTGAATCTTGTCTCTTATTCACTTCTACCCATATTCTTGCTTTCTTTTTTTTATAGAAGTGAGGTTGTGCAATGGGTTTTTGCATATTTATGATTCGAGGGGGAAAGGGATTGAAGTTTTATATTACATATAGGAAAGATTTTGGTTGAGTGAATCATGGTTTGAGTTGAGAAGCCTCTTGATTTCTTTGGAGAAAGTAAATTAGTATCAAATCCTCTTTGGGGGAAAGAAAGAGAAGAGTACTTTACATGAAGAGTTATGCTTGCTTTGAGGAGGAAGTCCATAAGGGTTTGGAAAATGAAAGTATGTGTGTGTTTTTTTTAGAAAGTAATATGTGAAATGCTTTGAAAAGGGAATTGTGTGTTTATGAAAATAAAGTGTTTGATGAATTTGTGTATGTTGAGAAAGGCGAAATGTGTAAAGGTGGAGATGTGGTAGAACTAGTGTATGATTTGAAAAGTGGAAAAGTTTATGTTTAAGTGAGAAGTAAAGTATTTGGTTTGGCAAGAAAAAGTGATTTGCATTTGTGTGTAAAAGTGGAACATGTGTGGGTTTTGGAAAAGTGAAAGTGTATGTATCTTTGGAAAGTAATCTACGTATGTTTTGGAACATGACATGCGTATGTGTTTGAAAAGTGGAAATTGTATGTGTTTTGGAATGTTGGAAATTGTGTATATGAAATGTAAGGTTTAGTGCGTGATCTTTGAATGGTGAAGTGTGCATTTTGAAAGGGAGAAGTGTATGTTTGAAAGTTGAAGATGTATGGTTTTGAGAAGTGAAAGTGTTTGTGTTAGAGAATGTTTGGTTGGGTGAATAGTGAAGAAAACAAAATCTCTCTTTGTTTCTCTATCTCTTGAAAGTCCGTATAGGTTGTTAGACCTAACGCAATAATCCCAGTGCTAACCAAGAGGAGCAGTGAATTGATAATTTAAGAAATCTCTTGAATAGAAAACCATTTTATAAGAGCATTGCACAACTTTTTAGGTTTACCTATACATTTCTTAGCATAAGTCAAATACAATACATCTACTTTCCTAACAGGGTCATCGGAAAGTCGCTCTTTTATGTGACCAAATCATCTAAGACGACTCTCTCTATTCTTATCTTCCACTGGAGGCTGGAGCTACTCCAACCTTTCATATGTATGCTCATTTTGTATCATGTCTCTAAGAGTAAAGCAACCCATCCACCTAAGCATCCTCATCTCTGCAACACTTAACTTAATATTATGCTTTTCTTTTAATGGCCAACATTCTGCACCATAAACCATTGTAGGTCTAACCACCATCTTATAGAATTTCCCCTTAAGTTTGAGGGGAACTTTACTTAAGGGGACTTTTCTATCACACAACAAGCTGCCCAATGCGTTCCTCCACTTCAACCATCCAAGTTGAATTCTACTAATAATATTCCCATCTATTTCATAATCACTTTAAACAATAAATCTAAAATATCTAAAACGTATACTCTTATAATAACTTGATCACCCAAAGTCACAATCCCACTACAAGAACTATTATTACTAGAATTATACTCTAGATATTCAATTTTAGATCTACTCAAACGAAAGCCTTTAGACCCTAAGGTTGACCTCCATAATTCAAGTTTACCTTCAACTCCCTCTCTAGTCTTATCAACAAGAAGCAAAAAAACATACACCTGGGTACAACCTCTTGCAAATGTCTAGTGAGAACATTCATGACTAAAGCTAAAAGATATGGGCTTAAGGCCGATCCTTGATGTAATCAATTGAAATAGGAAAATACTTGGTAAAACCACCTTGTGTCTGAACACGAGTAACAGCTCCTGCATATATATCATTAATGACTTGAATATAAGCATTATCAACCCTTTTGTTTTCTAGAACTCTCCATAGATAAACATATTATCATTTTGTCAGTTAGGGCAAACTGATAATTGTCAGAGAAGATAAATACCGATACCATACAGAAAGCGTCAACAAGGCAATTGGCTTCATCAATACAACTTTGATGTCCAGTTGAAGAAATTTAGGTTCAGAAATGATCCAAACTTCACAGTGCTCATAATCAACATTCAGCTATGGGAAAGGCTGAGCCAATCTTGTCACGTCCTAAATGATAGCATTTAATGTTGACAGAGTAGGGACCCAAACGAACATGGTTATCTTCTTTACCCACAAAGAAGCAAAGAGTGTAGAGGGCAACTTCGAACTCCGGGCTCACACCAACTAAAGTGGTGGATACAGACTTCAGGGCACCATTCCACTTGAATTGAATGGTTAGCAACTGAGTTTCTGAGTCTGGCTGTATTTTTCAAAAAAAGAAGAAAAATTAGATAGCTATTACATATAAAACGTAAGAAGGAAGAAATACTGAAGGTGGTTAAGTTCTTTAAATTACAATACTTAACATATTATAGTGAATAACGTTGTACATTTTATGAATTTAGTATTCTTAGGCTTCATTTGGGTAGCTTTCTTACTGCTTCTTAAAGCGGTTTTTTAGTATAATTTTTTTTTTAAAACTAAAAAGCCGCTTTAAGAAGCAGAAAGAAAGCTGTCTCAAATGAAGCCTTAATAATCTTTAATTGATCTGATTGATGATACGAGGGCTTGGGGTTATAGAGCGTGATTAACTTGGCAAAATATCTTTGATGTACCAATTCCAGATAATAAGTGATAACCAAAACGGTAATATAAGTAGTTGTTTAAGTTCAAAATGCGAATTGTGCTTATGTAGTGCTGCTACAAAAAAGATGGAACAACCAAAAGACAATACACTCAGTTTGGCAAAACAAAAATCATGATGAAGAAGTCCTGTTTCCAATCACATTTTCTTATCTAGGCAAAATGCTGTTTAGTCTTTTATTTTAGCCTTTAAGAATTTGGACATTTTATCAAAATTCAAATCACAAGTTTGGTTCACATAATATACATACAGTGGTTGATGTTGTAAATTTCAGGGTCTAGAGGCATGCACGTTTAGATTGCAATATAGATTACATTCCTTGGATAACTAACTATAATCCACATGAAATACCTAAAGAATAGAAACTGTACAAGAAGGAATTGAAGGAACCATTGATAACGTGAACAAAGAATCTTAAAAATAAGCCAGTCCATAGTATAACATTAAGCCAAATGACTACAAGAATATGATAAACACAACTTTAGGCATCTAAATCCATAGTAGGATAGCGTGACAAGCATGATGCAGACTCTAATTTGCTTGACCAACTAATTACAATCAAAATTCAGAAGACAAGATTAAAAAAAGCATACATCATGGTACAACCTCTTGCAAATGTCAAGTGAGAACATCCATGACTAAAGCAAAAAGACATGAGTAAGGATTTTATTATTATTATTATTATTTAAGACATGAGTAAGGCTGATCCTTGATGTAATCCACATAAATAGGAAAATACTTGATCAAGCCACCTTGTGTTTGAGCACAAGTAATAGCTCCTAATTTGCACTAATTTCTAATTCTTGCATTTTTGTTTAAGTTAACATATGCCTCTTGTGTAACTTTCTCTTGTATAGCCTTATATGTGGCTTTGTTTCTTATATCTATTTTTCCCTTACATAAGCAGGTGGGGTCTCTTGCGGCTTTGGAAGCTCGAGCAAACTAGGAGGCAAGCCAAGCAAGAAGCGAACAAGAGGAGAGGCAAATCAAGAGAGGGATGGCGACCTGGAGCAAGAGGAGGACGGTGTGAACGAGGAGGCTGAGCGAGAGCAGCTCTCAGGCTTCTTGTGCGATTCAAAGCTAAATCAAAAGGAAATCTTGCATCAGGAGAGAGGTAAGTATCTTTGCTCTTAAACTCTTCCATTTAGAGTTCCTTCGAAACCTATGGACTAGGCTGGGAGGGGCCGATTTTGAGAAGGAATTGAGGAAGTTGGAAGGTAAACAAATAAGTAATCTTAGGTGATATCTCTCAATTGTAAATTCTTTAAGAAATTTGAAAGATTATCAAGATATATGTATTGTAACTTGCTTGTGCATCTTAATCAAAGAAGCTAGCCCTCTTTCTCCCCGGATGTAGGCACCCCATGTCAAACCATGTAACTCCATGTGTTATTGATTCTTTCGGTGATTGTTTTTTATAATTCTTTGATTAACATGTTTTATGTTCAAGTTTGCAAGATTCTTGTTTAAGGATTTTATGTTCAATCATGGTTATTGATTTTGTCAAGAAGTTTGATCTCTTGTAATAAATTGTATAGTTGTTGGCCGATTTTAGATTATTGCATATATCTTGTATAGCTTCATGTAACTTGAATTATCAATCAATTACTATTGTTATTGGCTCGCAAGTGTTATCTAAAGAAAGGTTATGTTATTGGAAAATAACTCTAATTCATATTGTGCATATGTTAGTGAAGAAAAGTTTTCAATTAATTGAATAATAAATTGGTTACTTAGTAATTTTATTTTGTAAAAAAATTAAGATAATTCTTTATTTCATAACATAATCTAAATTTCACTAGCTTGGGGTTTTTGTTTCAATTGTAGGCAATTTTCAATTCAAAGATTTAGTAACTCAATTTGGAAAAGATCCTGAATCAGTTGGGCATTTAAAAGTCATTTGAAGTTTAACAAAATGGTATCATAGACACTATTTAGGTTTTAAATAAAATAGGGTTTCAAAGGTTAAGATCGAGAGGTTCAATGGAAAAATAGATTTCTTAATTTGTAGAAAAAGAATGAAAGTTTCTTTTGATCCAAAAAAAGGTTGTTAAGGTATTGGAAGGAGAGAGAAATTTGTCAAGTTATTTAGATCCAGATGAGAAGATAAATATCATGTAGTTAGAATATAGTACACAGGTGTTGCACTTGAGCGACAAGATTCTTCATGAGGTTGATGAAGAAATGACTGCTGCGAGGATTTGGTTGAAATTGGAACAAATGTATATGGCTAAGAATTTGCATAATAGTACTACAAGAAAATTTTGTTTGGATTTAAAATGTCCTAGTCAAAAAGTCGAGAGGATAGTTTGGATGATTCCAATAAAATATTCATCGATTTATAAAATCTTGGAGTTAAGGTGGATGATGAGGATCAGACAATAATCATTCTAAATTCACTTCGTAAATTGTATGCTCATTTTGTTGAAACAATGAAATATGCTTGAGAGACTTTATCATTGGAAGAAGTTTAGACTGAGTTAAAAGCTACATAGATAGAAACCAAAATTTAAAAAAGAATCAGGAGTTCTAGGTTTGAATGCTAGAGGCAGGCTGGATAAGAAAGAAAAGAACAAGCATATAAACAAGTCAAGATACAAGTCTAAGACCAAATTCAAGTGTTTTCACTTTCATAAATAGGGACATTATAAGAAAATTTGTCTAGATCTGAAAAAGAAAGATAAAGAAAAGTCAATTGAATTTGGGATGTGTCCGTAGCATCATATAGATTTGAGGATTCAGAGATTTTGGTTGTTACTATAAATTCTAACAGGGAGGATTGGATAACAGATTCAGGGTGTTCGTTTCATATGACTACTAATAAGCACTGATTTGATTCGTTCAAAGAAGTCAATGGAGGGAATGTCATTATAGGAAATGACATAACTTGTAAAGTCCATGGGATTGGAATTGTTAGAATCAAGATTGACAATGGAGTGATCAGGACTCTTACAGAAGTTAGGAATGTGCCCGATCTGAAAATAAACTTGTTGTCTCTCGGTACTCTCAAGAAACTGAAAAGTAGAAAGTGATGTTCTTAAAGTTATCATAGGTTCGACTGTGATTCTGAAGGGCAGGAGACAACATATCGTATTCTTTATTGGGAAGAACAATGACAGATTCAATAGAAACTTTGAATCTTACAGAGAAATAAAAAAAGGCTTTGGTATCTTCAAGTTGGTTACATGAGTCAGAAGGGTTTAAAAGTTTTATATGAACAAGGAGTTTTTGACAAAGATAATACGAATAAGATTAAGTTCTATGAACATTGCATCTTTGGAAAACAAACTCGGGTAAAGTTTGATACATGACAATAGATAATCAAAGGGATTGTCGATTACATTCATTCATATATTTGGGGACCTACTCCTATTTCAACTTTGGGTGGAGGTAAATATTTTATCTCCTTCGTTAATGGTTTCTCGATAAAAGTCTGGATTTATATTTTAAAACATAAAAATAAAGCATTTAAAATATTTAAGCAATGGAAAATGCTTGTTGAAAATCAGATTGGAAAGAATTAAGAGGTTGAGAATAGATAATGGGTTAGAATATTTGAATAATGAGTTTATTGAATTTTACAAATATCATGGAATTTTACAAAGATCATGTAAGAATGATTTTGCAATAGAATTGTATTGCTGTGAGGATGAACATAACTTTGCTAGAAAAGATCAAATATATGTTATCATTTGCTAAAATGGATAAGCATTTATGGGGAGAAGCAGTTAATATTGTTTGCTACTTGATAAATAAAAGTCCGTCTAACCATTAGAACTCAAAACTCCTACGAAATCTGAATAGCAAAAAAGGCAGACAACATTAATATAACAATTTTTTTATGTACACCATATGTTCATATGAATTAGCAAAAATTGGGACTAATATCCAAGAAAGGTATATTCTTCGGATAATCAGAGGGAGTGAAATGGTACAGATGTTGACTTTTAGATGAATCCAAGTGTATTATTAGTAGAGATGTCATCTTCAATTAGCAAAAAATGATGATTGGTCATATTACTAAAAGGGATCAGGAGAACACACAAGACACTAATGTTGTAGAGATTAGTGATGCAGATCAGATGTAGGCAGAGCTGATGCCAATAGATATTGTATAAAGAAGCATTGAGCAAAGATCAGAAGGGTTTCTGGAATCAGTTAAAGCAATTATTGAACAGTCAATTTGAGATGAAAGATTTAGGTCAAGCCAGATGAATAATTGTGATAGATGTAATAAGGGAAAGAAATAAAGGCTTAATGAATTTGTCTCAACAAAGTTATAGCTGAAAAGTTATAAGAAATTTGGAATGGAATCAACCAAATCAATTGCATCACCACTGGGTTCACAGTTCAGACTTTCCGTGTCACAATCACCAACAACAAAGGAAGATTAAAGGTATATGAGTTCAGTTCTGTATGTAAGTGCAATTGATAGTTTAAAGTATTCTATGATTTGCACCAGGCCAAATATTACATATCTTACGAGTATGATTTGTAGATTCATGGCTAATATGGGAAAAGAGTATTGGAGGGAAGTTAAGTGGATCTTCAGATATCTCAAAGGATCATATGATTTTGGGTTGAATTACATAAAGGAAAATTGGGGTAGAGAGTATATTTCAGTGTTTGTGGATTCAAATTATGCAAGAGATTTGGACAAGCATAGATCTTTGTCAGGGTATGTCTTTCAAGTCTACGGTAACATAGTCAGTTGGAAATTCAATTTTCAGTCAATTGTGGCTTTATTAATAGTAGAGCCAAATTATATAGTTGCTTGAAAGGGTTTATTGAAGAGCTTGAGAACACAGAAATAAAATCGGTTATTTGGTGTAATAGTTAGAGTGTTATTCAATTGATGAAGAATCAGATATTTCATGAAAGAAAAAAGTACATTGATATCAGATTGCATTTTATTAGGGATGTTCTAGCTGAAGGTATTGTGGAAGTTTAGAAAGTATATATGAGAATCTAGCCAACATGCTCACCAAGATATATGCAAGAAACTAAAATCAACCAAATACTATACAATTTACTACAAGAGATCAAATGTCTTCACAAAATCAATAAGCAAGATTGAACATACAATCCTTAAGCAAGGATCTTGCAAACTTGAACATAAAACATGTAAATCAAAGAATCATAAAAACAACCAAAAGAATCAAGAACAAATGGGTTTAAGTGTTTTGACAAGGGGTGCCTACATCTATGGAGAGAAAGATGGCTAACTTCTTTTATTAAGATGCACAAGCAAATTACAATGGCTTATAATGCATAGATCTAGATAAACTTTTCAAAGGAATACAAATTTCTTAAAAAATTACAAGTGAGAGATATCACCTGAGATTACTTCTTTGCCTATTTTTCAACTTTCTCAATTCCTTCTAAAAAACAGGCACCCAACGATGCCCTAGCCTCGTTGGTCGGTTTCAAAGGAACTCCAAATGGAAGAGCTTAAGAGCAAAGATACTTATCTCTCCCGATGAAAGATCTCCTTTTGATTTGCCTTTGAATCGCACAAGAAGCCCAAGAACTGCTCTCGCTCGGCCTCCCCGTTCACATGCTCCTCCTCTTGCTCAAGGTCGCAATCCCTCTCATGGATTGCCTCTCCTCTCATTCATTGATTGCTTGGCTCGCCTCCTAGTTCGCTCGGGCTTCCAAAGCCACAAGAGGCCCACCTGCTTAAGGGAAAAACAAATACAAGAAACAAAGCCACATACAAGGCTACACAAGAGAAGGCTATATAAGAGGCATATGTTAACTTAAAAAAAAAAAAAAAAAACAGGAATTAGGAACTAGTCCAAATTAATTAAATTATATTTAACTAATATTTGATTCAAATAATTAATTAACATTTTAATTAACAAATAGTTTAAGGATTTAGTTGAAAAATCCTCTGCAAGTAAGGACAACAGTATCAGGTGCAATTATTTTTACTGGTAGTGTTATTATTGCAAAGCTTGATTCTCACTCTTACTTCACCACTCTTTATAAAGCGAATAAAAAATAGATGTTAAATACAAAATTCCAACAGAAATACATGTTTCGAACTATAAGCAAGTATTGAATAATTTAGGCGGGCAAGTAGACCAAATCTTACATTGGGGTGCCACAGGTTATCATATATGATTTTGGTTATTTATAAGTATCGATTCCAAAACATGACCACTTCCACCAAGATTTCTCTTTATGTTATTAGAATGAATACCTAGGACAATTCTAGAAAATGTTCAAAATTATATCGACTAAAACATAAGATGGCCTGATTGTGATGCATTATTGCTTGAAGTTTTGGATGGATGATCAAAGTTGGCCGATTTTTTCCATGAAAACCTCTTTGCTATGAGGCAGTTCCCATGCTATGATGCACAGACTCGGACATGACGATACGGATAGAACATGACACGGACACGGGACATGCCAATTATTGAAAATATATGACACGAACACGGGTTGGACAAGGTATTATTAATTTTATATTTTAAAAATAGCATATAAAAATTGAATAAGTATAATTTTAAAAATAATTTAAAAATAATAGGTCATTTAACTAGAATCTGTGCTTAAAATAATTAATATTAGGATGTTGATAGTCTGGCGTTGATGTCGTTTATCAGTCATCGAGAGAGGAGATGAAAATAGCTTCAGTGTCAAAGAGAAATGAAAATATTCGATGAATGGGGTATTAAGTGCGAGCAATTGATTTAATGTTGTGGATAGTAAATAAGAAATTTAGTTTTTATATTTTAAATAAGTAAACATTTTAAATACAAGAAATTATATTTAAAAAAATTCATAAAATATTAAAGATACGACACGCATGCCCAATTTTTATTAAATATTTTATTAATTGGACACGTTTTTAGTGTGTTCGACACGTGTCGAAGGAGTGTCGTGTCAGATACGTGTCGGACACTGCATGCCTCTTTGAGGAGAAGTGTCGGTGCATCATAGTTCCCGTACATCAAGAGAATATAAAATGATGTCCGTGTTAAACAATTTCAATCCTCCCCTAACTTTCCAAGAAAAAAAAATGTTAGGATATCCTGATGAATTTTCTATCAGGATCGACCAAACTGCAATTAGATCTGCACTGATATTATTGCAGTCCATAGATATTAGATGCAGCACTAATCTCAGTGCTAATCAAAGAGCAACTAGATCCATGCAAACATGAAATCCATCATGATATATTGATTTAATTTTTTCCCGATTCCATGTTAGGAAGGCAACTTCTTCCTCATATAACTATTGGCAAGAGTGCTTAATATAACAGAGAATAAAACCGACATCGATTTTGTTTTTATGTTTAAATAATTAAATATTGGAAGAAAACAAACAATGGTTATAGGACAAGGTAAGAAGAATCTCCTACTTATAGCCATTAACAACTAATTATAAGTTTTCCACATTTATACCGCATGATATGGTCCTTATTTTAAGGAATTCCAAAGAACATTTAGTCAGACCAAGGTCATATTGGCCAGTTTGATAAATCAAATCTTATTCTAAACAAAGGTAGATGTCTTATTGCATTTATGAGGCATACAAGAAAAACATTAAATAATGAAGTTAATTATTAAGAATGTCATGAAGAAATTAAAAATACTTACATGCTCTCCATGCTTCCTGGGAAAAATATAGCCTTGATAGTCTACATTTCCTTTAGCTTCTTCCAGATAAAACTGCACAGGTTAGTGCCATACTTGATGCTTTCAGAGCTACCAAGGAATATCCATTAAAACTGTGACAAAGTCCTAGTAATCGGTAGTCCTAACCATTGACTATGAAACTTTATAGAACAATATTTTCATTAAAATACTTCAGTGGAACTTTATAGAACAATATTTTCATTAAAATACTACCTGAATCCAGTTGTGAAAACCTGAGACGACATTTCCCTTACGACCCTTGATTTCCCCAACAAAAACATGTTCAAAAGCAGAAGAGGAGTCATGTCCACCTCCTCTTGAATAAAGGTCAAACCATAGATGATTCAACATTTCCTTAAACTCTTCAGAATTACCAGAGACAAGGCCCTTCTCAACAAGATACTTATGCAGATAATTAATTGGAGGCGTCTTGAATATCTCCTCAATAAATTCAGTCTGTTCTTCTATCTCTTCAGGAGTTACATCTTCTGTAATACTTTCTTCAGGAAAATAGTTATCTAAAAGGGAGCAGAAACGAACATAAGTAGAGCGCATAAGCACATCATCACCCAACCACTTAAACAAGCTTTCTGGTGCCATATCTCCCTTCTGGTAAGCTCTTTTCCCCTCACCACAATCAATTTCGTAATCCTTTCCTGGAACCAAGCGATTTAAATCAAGTTCCCACAGCTTACTACAGGCTTCAGACAAGTTAGAAAGCTCTTTTATTGATGGCTGAGTGTCAACACCATAGTGTACAGCATTATGTTGTATCTGATCACTAGGAAGCAGCTTGAACATTTGCCATTTTAACTTGAGCTCCTGCAAATGAAGCAGCATTCAAGATCGAGCAGCACAACATTATCCCAAAGAAAAAAAAAAAAAAAAACACAGGAAAGAAAAGGAAATGTATATTTAGGTAATGCCGAAATCCGATACACTTCATAGGCAACCCATTTTTACACAAATCTTTGAAAGAAAAAATAAGATCTTAATTTTTAAACACAGAGTAAGACCTCTTAAAAATTTGCAGGCATTGGTGAGGTTCTGTGCCAATAAAACTCACATAGTCCAATATAACTTATTGTTATAAATCACTCAAATCCTTGTGCTTCACTACTCTTCATAAATGCAAACAGATCAAGTGCATACATAGCTTTGCTATGAAATGTAATTCCTAGAGAATTGTGGGCTCCAAAATTTTGGCCCCGGCCTCTGCCCGCTAAGCTTTTCTTCGGGGGAGTTTAAATGGATTAAGTTCCAAGGTAAATTTTAGGAAGACATATAGGTTTGTAGATAAGACACTACCCAGAGATTTCACTCTAATTTTGTGAGGACTTTAAGATATGAGTTCTTATTTCCCTAGGCACAAGCCCCTATAGTAAATTACCCCTCCCGATCACGATAGAGAACTTTTGATTAAGGCTAGTTGTCAATCAGATACATTATATCCATAGATATGCAGTATCATGCGTATAGTAGCAGCATGAGTTTGTATATTTGGAATTTGAATGTTCAAGGTTTGATATTTAAAATGGAAAATTTCACCATCTTGCACTTAAAATGGATGGTGGGGGAATGGATGATAGACCCGATCAAGATCCCATGGTTTCATCGTCCCAGGGCATCGTGGTCCCTGATATACTTAGTTAGAGGAGGTAATCGACCCAACCTGACAGAAGGATCCTTATCGGTAGCCATGGGTTGCTTCGTCGAAGGGTACCTTGTAGACCTAAAGTGAATATTTGTTTAAGGGGACAAATTTGAGTCCAGCTTAGCTAACAGAGGGCTTTGTGCTTTATCGATCATATCCTATTAATTCAAATATCAAGGATCTGATGCCACTAAGGAGCGTACTAGCTCTGACCATAATCAGTATTTCGTTGTGCCATTTGGTGACAAGCCCACTCGATTCAGAGGGCCCCATGTTATAACCGTTTATCATGCAGTGTCATTTAGAGGCAAAATTGCGGTCAGATGACATGTATCATGTCCTTACTGGTAGGAGGTTATTTGAGAATATATCATAGTGATATTTTTGACTAGGCATTAGCTCTTTGTGAGCTGAAGTATTTTTCATATTTGTTCACCTCGGCAAACTGCTATAGAGGATGGATAGATTTTGCTTTAAGCACTTGAATAGTTGAATTTTGATTTTAAATTTTTGAATTTGGAATTTTGTTTGTTTGGATATTTGTATTTTTTGGCGTTTGGGAGGTATTTAAAAGTATTTGTGAACCCATCTGATTGATATTTGCATTCAACACGACAATCATCAGGGTGTGTGGTCATTTTCATTACCTAAACTTTGTCGACCCTATCAACTTGCCGATAGGGGATCGGGTTTGTTAGTTGTACGATTTTATTTAATGAATTTCGTTGTTCATATGCCTTGAAAGCTTTATATGAACGTATAAAATAGATAATCTGGCTGACACTTTGACCGTACATCTACTTAATAATTCGAGTAATGTCGACTCTTATCTATCTATATAAAAGGATCAGGCTCAAATTACGTTCATTTATTAACCCGCGCATCATCTCTAGACATAACGTGTGTACTAATAACACACTTGTCGAGGCCCATGCGGGTGTTTGGAGGCATTTTATAATTATTTTTTGAACCTTATTAACTCCTATTTACATACTTAGGAGGATCAAGTTCAAATTTATTGACCCGCGTAGCATCCCTTGACGTCATATATGTGAATACATCACGCTCGCCTGGTCCCATGCGGGTCATGTGATTTCCCTTACCCCTTTTATGTACCTATGTGTATACAATTTCGGTGCAGGTGTGGGGGTATTTTGGACATTTGGCAGATGTACTATGAGTCTTCTACAATAGCTTATAGGAGCCTATGTTTGTCATAATTCTTCTACATTTGCCCGTAAATGGTATGTTAGATGCACACTCATCTTTCATCAAGAAGCTTGTAAGCCTCAATAATCTTATCCAACTTTATATTCAGAGCTTGGTAGGATTGAGACTCACTCCATCTCTGAAAATGAAGATTTGATATGGCTTTCTCTTCCCAAGACTTGTATAGGGCTCGATAGGCAACCCTTAGGTTATGCCATCATCATCATTTTCTGTTATTGGCTTAAATAAAGAATCAATCATTTCAACCTTGGATGAATGTGTTCTTGCTACTATCTTGTACATCGAAGTCGATGGTCACTGTCTTGAGTGTACCTTGTAGCGGTCGAAGGCACTTCATGTCGTATAGGGGAAGTATATGAGATATTTATTCCTAAAATGATTGTTGCAACCCTTGAGATGATTGGAATGGAGGATGTGTTCTCTATTTGTAATTGTGAGTCTGGGCTAACAAACTTTGCATTAATCTTTAACAACACATTTGTCACACTTGGGCCATTAACTCCGATGAGTGCACTGCAATGTGTTAGCATCCACTCGAATGCCTCTAAATGGTCATATCATCATTTTCACTGCATATTGAATCCTCCTTGTTGCAATCAACATGTTGAATTTGGGGACAAGCCTCCTACATTACCATTGAACACTTCTGTTTTTAGGAAATTGATGTGCTTGATTGGTGGATTGTTACCGCTACTTGCGTATCTTCTAGCATTCGTAAGGACTGCTGTGTATAATTGCAAGACAGTTGATGTTGATCGAAAGAGCTAATTTGTCATTGCATTCATCATCTGTGAACTTCTTTATCTTGCAAATAACTAGAGCATTTTAGTTAGTGCAAGCTGTAGAAGTTCAATGCGTTGCTCCATATCTCTCATATCCAAGAGCAAAATGATACTAATATCCCCTTTTCACTTTGTGGAGATTCAACACATTTGATTGGAGTTGGATTATCATCAAATCATCATGGTTGTATTCCTCACAACTGTATCCTTATTGTTACGTGTCTTTCATAAGCATACCTTCCGCTTCAATTGACTTCATTCATCTTATAAGCATGGATAGTTTGAATCTAGCTCATAGATGGTTTAAGGGCCTTATAGTATTACTGGCAATCAACATCACAACAATCTTCATTGAAGAGACTTTGAACCAACATTGACAATCAAGTTGGATTTGTGTCATCAAGTTGGATTTGTGTCACCTTACTTTCATCATTTGTAGGTGAGATATGCTCAACTTTCTCATTTACATTTATTCGTGTTGATTGTTGCTTGTCAAACTCATCTGTTTAAATTGGATTGATGTATTTGTACCTTGCAATGATATGCTTGATATACAGTGCACTAGTTTAATACACTCACTTAGCATGTAGTGTATTCATATAACGTGCATGTGGCACTCTGCTATAGTGCACTTAGTTACAGTTGTGCAACATCGACTATATGCAATTTGCAATCATTTTTGTACTTGATTGAAAACTATCATTAGCTTGCTCATTATCATATATAAATAGATTGTTCATTTCATTGGAGATATACATCTATGTATTATGTTATCATTAGTCGTGAGTAAATGGTACCACACAAATTCATTGATCCATCAATTTTACAAATGCCAATATCCCATTAGAAAGATTGTATTATCATTCAAATGAAGTTCCTTATTGATCATTTGTCTTAGTTATGTTCAACTTTCAAGTCAGGACCATGTTCATTGTAGTTCCCATCTAGATTCGAGTCTAAGTCCTTTGTAGTCTTGTTCAGTTCAAGTTCTTCTATTACTTTCTACCAAACCACGCTTGCAAGTTCTTTGGTCTCAAAGATGATTTAGACTACCATTTAAACTTAAGGAAGTTTCACACTAGTACTTGCATGCATATCCTGGTATATTTCATAATTCTTGTTAATCTTTGCTTACAAGTAAATTGTGTCATAAATCCTTCATTCATTCATTGATGTTCATTTGAGGGTTTTGAATCATTAATTAGCATTGATATTTTCAAACTCTTTATGTATTTTAGAGTTCTAAAGTTTGGTTCCTTGTAGTCCGTATTGAGTTCAAGTCTAATTCGATGTGCAAGTTCAAGTTCCAGTTTGTTGCACTTGCTTTTCATTCATTTAAGTTTAAGTCCCAATATGGTTCAATGTGTCGCATTCAAGCCCAAATCCAAGTAGTCTTGTTCACTTCAAGCTCTTTGTTGTTCAAGTGTTGTTCAGGTCCCCTGTTCATATTCAATCAAGTTCAAAGGTTCACAAGTTCGTCCGGATTTCGGCAGCCACCCTACGTCTCTCCCGTTTAGAGGAAAAACTACAGGAGTCTGGGCCTTTCCACTATGCGCAATAAATGCGTGTATGGTAGATGTCCGTAGACACTGCAGCCGTGTCTTCATTCCCACCACACGTAATAAAGGCGTGTATGAGGTCCTTGAATGTACATGTTGCTGACCTCATTATTCGAGGTCAATTTCCTCGGAATTAATCTCTAGCACTTAGGTCTTCGTAGCCTAATATAGACATCGTCATTAGGATTTCCCTTAGGTGGATACCCATTGACATAGTGTTGACCCAGCCTATTATTTCAACCTAAATGATAGCGAATAATTTGAGCAATATATATATTAATTAGGATAAATCAGACACCATCTGAGCTCTGATCGACATCGCATAAATTAAAACATTACCTACTCAGTGGACTAAATCTTTTCACCTAAACTCAGTTTAAATCAAATCAATATAAAAGAGATAAAACTAATCATTTAAAACTATTTTAAATTTAAAAAAAAAATGATTTCAACACAAAATAAATGTCTAAATTATTAAGTTCATTCCAAATTAGTTTTATTTGAGTTATTATTTTGAATTAAAAAAAATGTAAAATGATAATTTCAAAATCTTATTGGACGATTATTAGATTTGGTTTGTACGGCCTAAGACCGAACCACATCTCCCTATTCATTCAAAAAAGCAACCACCACTCTCTCTACTTGCAAGAATCGAACCCATCCCCTCTTCTCTATTTGAAAGCTCCAGGCGAAACTGAAACTCCTCCAGTTCGCAACTCTCGATCTCCCTCTCCCAAGAGGAAGGATCAAAGCAGCCGACCTCTCCTCTGATTCGGGAACAATTATTAGGTCAGGTGACCTGACATAGCTTTACGTTCATAGGCCAATAATATGGTGCCACGTCTTCTTACTTTTTACCGCGCAGCCCGATAACCTGACCCGGACCGGAACCCGAAATTGCTATGTTCGCGTATTGCTCGGTATTGCTATGTGTTGCTTGGCAAAAATGATAAATATTGCTCTATGAAGACCAATACTGAGCAATACCTAGAAAAACTCGGTATTGCTCTTCACA
>CM028356.1:18619863-18699667 GCA_016618105.1 Dendrobium huoshanense
AGAGAAATATGCATATGCTTATTGCTATTCACTTTATGTGCCATGAATACAAGTTCAATAAGAAGATGGATTGTATGAGGCTTTTATGAGCCTTTCTTTTGTTTCACGAGTGATATCTTGTGGTTGTAAGTTGAGCTTGATATGAAGAATGATTTTAAAGTAACACTTTATCATTGTATGACTTATGGTTAATTGGAGAAATATATATACAAGTGTATGTTTAGGATTATTCTTTCAATGAGTTTTGGGAAAGGAGAATTTTGCTTTGCTTTTACGACAAGAAGCAAGTTTTCATTAGAAGAAAGAAAAGTTAGGAATTTTGGGAGAAGTAAAGATTGTGTGTTTGCAAAAGGTGAATTGTGTGTTCATATGTTGGAAGGGTTTTATGTGAGAAAAATGAAAGGTAAAGTGTTTGGATTGGTAAGGAGAAGTGTTTTGAAATATAAGTTTGTTTGGAAAAGTTAAGTGTGTATAAATGTGAAAAAGTGAACTATGTGTGTATGTATGTTAATAATTAAAAGTGAAATATGAAAATTGAGATATGAAATGTTTGGAAAAGAGTGTATGTTGAATAGTGAAATGTATGTGAAATGCACAATTGTTTAGGGTTTAGGTAAAATAATATATATTTGTTTAATAAAAGTAAATTAACCCTTAAATTGAAAAATAAAATATAAATGTAATTGAATATTGAAATCACAAATAGAATTAATATAATTTGATAAAATATTAAAATCATAAACTTATAGCCAAAGTAATCTTAAATAATTTTTAAAGGAAGGTTAATAAATTCTAATCAATCAAATAATATGAATAATACAAAAATGTTAATAAATATAAAAAAAATCTAATAAATCATTAAAAATTAAATAAAATCTTCAAAAAATTAATAAATCATTAACAATTTAACAAATCATTAAGGATTCAATAAATTATTTAAAATTAACAAATCATCGAAATATTAAATAAAAACCTTTAAAAATTTAATAAAATATTAACACTTCAATAAATCATTAAAAATATAATAAATCATTTTAAAATTAACAAATCATCTAAAATCTAACAAATCATTAAAAACACAGTAAATTATTAAAATAAATAGTCTAAGATAAAAAAATATTAATTAAAATATATTAAAGAACTAATCCTATTAATCAACTTAACAATTAAATTTCAACCTAAAATGAATTCAAAAAATATTAAATATACTAAAACTTAAACATGAACATAAAATTCATTGACTTTTCATTAAACTAAATTCAATCAATTAGAAAACTTCAACTAATAATTAATCTAGGATATATCCAAACTACACAGCCTATCACATACACTTAGATTTATTTGGTATGCCCACCAACTTTAGTTTTAGATTAGAGCATTGTTTATTTACTTGCTACTGTGTGATGGGCTTTCTCGATTTTTACTACATGCTGTTTGTGATTGATGTGAGTGTTTATTTATTTTTATTGCTCTATGTGATATGATTTAATTGACAATTAGATTACCCATAGATTAAGAGCGATCTGATTATTTACAAAGTTTTCTACAGGTGATCACATTTATGTAGAGCAATAAAATGGGGCTAATTAATTAATAATTATATAAATGCTATAGGCACTTAAGCTGTTTAGTCCCCAAAGAGTGTGACTAAGTATGGGTATTGAATTTAATTTAAATACGAATATATAATTGCTTAGGAATGATTTTATTATAAATGCTTATGATAAACTTACATGTGATCTAGATTTTCTTTTTCTTTCTCAGATATAAATGAAATGTAAATGTAATTTGTTGAAGTCAAGCGTTGTGAAAGTGATTTAGAAGTGGGATATCACATTCAACCTGAAATCCAAAGAGAAGAGAACAATCCTTAGTGAAGTATTCCCTTTTATTTGGAAAGCTATGTTATGTTGATTATACTATCCAAAGGAAATAAAAATACTCCTTCGAGGATGAGTTTCTTTTCATTTGGATATTTAGGCTCGATGGATCCAAGTAGCTTGTAAAAGAAGAAAGATGAAATGAGGAGATGAAAGGAAGAAGACAAAGAAATGAAGATAAGGAAAAAGTATATCCCATTTCAAAATCACTTACGTCAATCTTAGGATTAGAATCCGAATTTGTTGTCAGTGGTGCTTGACCACTTTATTTTTTTAGCAAATTCTGTGCAAATAAAATGACACTTGTAATATGGACATTGAACATTATATTTTGAATAATTTAATTTGATTTTTATATTATTTGCGCATTAGAATTTCCTATTTTTCTAAGTTTTCTTGCATGTTATATTTTGTTTTAGCTTTGATATAATCGGAGTTTTTGTGAGGGTATGATGAAATTTTTATACCTGAAACTCTAATAAAGTTATTAGGCTCACATAGAAACTCTAACGATCTAAGAAGTAAGCTCGGGATCGTTGAGAGTTAGCATATGCATATTATTATCTTCTCTTTCTTGTTAAGCATCTCCCCGCTTGCACGTTCTGGCATACCACCTGACCTATTATAGACAGTTTTATCAAGAGGATGTTGTACAATCTCTAGAGAAAATATATTTTTTAAGCATAATTTTAAAACTGCTTCATAATCATTTTATGCATTCGAGTCAATTAGCATGACTTACATTAAATACAAATTAAAAGAGCCTAAAATATTAATTGTATTTTATTTTCAGGCATCATTCACCCTACATAAGTTGAGGGGCAAATTAGGGTATGTCTTAGATGTCGGCTTCCAATTCTTTAAAACTTAAATAACGTCCATACCCATCTTTCATAAAGAGAGTGTATACATGGTTTTAAAGTGTCTAGGTGATTAGATAGCACCCCAATCTAGGTTAGGGTAAGTCTAGATTTACACTTCATTAGATTGGTTCGGGTCACTACTTTGTAGTACCCAATTTAGATTTAAGTTCTGAGGCAAATTTTCAAATCTTAAGTCCTCATCTGCCTAGAATATAATTCCAACTTTCTAATAAAATACAAATTCAAACATAAAATTTCTCTTCTAAAATGTAAAATCCAACATAGGGTAGACTGAGATTGCATCTGAACTTCTCAGAATTCGGCACCTCCTACTTTTCCTCCTTTGAATCGTTAAGAATTGTTCAACGTTGAGCTTTTTCCTTGAAAACTTTTCCTACTTTGTAGTCAAAGGGTAAGAAATCGTTGTTTTAATCGAGATTTTTCTTAGGAGTATTCCTGCTAAGATATAATTAACTAGGAATTTGATAACTCCATACTAAAATAAATATTATTTTATTCTCATAAAACAAGGGAAATTTTTTTGGGAACATATATGTCTTTTAAAAGGCCCATTTCTAATTTTAAATATACTTGTCGAATATTATTATTATCTTTTAAGGTAATATAATATTTTATTTGTTATATTTAACTTTAGAAATAATTAATTGTATAAAACTCATTCTTGCTTTTGGACGCCTTGAAGAATATTATATTCGTCTTTTAAGATGATATTATATTCTCTTTGTTACACCTAAATAAAAAAAAGGATAAACTTAAAAAAAAAAATATTTTTATTTTTAAACGCATTCTATAAAATTTTATATTCATCTTTCAAGATGATATGTTATTCTTTGAACTGTATTTGATCATAGAGATATCATTTTTTTAGAACCCTATTATGATATTGAATTCATTGTTAAATATTGTGTCAGTGTCTCCTAAGATTGTATTTTATTCTCAATGCAGTATTCTATTACAAAATATGATAAATCAAAATCTGCATTGTCTCACATTTTTTGGTCATACACATGTTTGAAAATACAATTGGCTTTCTCCTCGTTCAAGTGTACTTAGGATTGTGTATAGACGGTTTTTTAGTGCGCCGCGAATGTCTAAATGAGAATTTTAGGTGATTACCCCCCTCGTCATAGGCGCAGCACTGGGGTCTCATTCCACCACGCCCAATAAAGGTGTGTATGGGCTGTTTTCCGCAGCGCCGTGAACTTCGAGAGCAAGAGTAAGTTTTGAAAAATTTATAACTTCATAGGATTGTCGGTGGTGTCGGCGCGCATATCTCTTTTCTTTTTTTAAATAATTATACTTAATTCTAATAAAAAATAATTTATTATAATTAACTATAACTAATTATTATTAATAATAATTAATTATAATAATCAAAATAATTAATTACAATTAAATTTAATTATAATTAATTTATAATTAAAAACGGAAGATCAGGAGAGTGAACAAATACTTTATAGGGAGCTGAAGGATGTCGCTTCTTATTGTGAGAGCCCCGGCCAACAACCTCCCCATCACCATCTGTCTTCTCCTCTTTAACATGAGCATGATCCTCCTTTTTCTGGCTTATCCAAAAAAAAATCAAAACCGCATTTAGAATCAAATAATTCAACAAAAACATCGGCCATCAAAACCAAAACTGCTCACTTTTATTGAATCCCAAAAAGAAACATTATGCCCTAAACTGCTCTCCTGCTCAGCTTCCTCAGCCCAAGTGGATATATATCGCTTTTTGCCTCCCGGGGACGACTGGTGTTCGGGTTGGTCATCGCGATCCCCTGCTACAAACCCTATAGCCACTTCTGCCAAGCCATTGATAAGCCCTTCCATCTCTCTCTCACTGTGTGTGACCACTCAAATGGCTGGTTCGAACTTTGGAAAACCGAAGAAATAAGAATTGATCAAATTGAATGGTTCAACTAAAACACGAAGGTTGACATTATTTAAAGAGGGCTGATGGCGGGGAAGAGAGAAAGAGAGAGAGAGAGAGAGGCGACGACCAAGTAGAACTTATAATGCCAGTCGCCAGACAACGACTAGGCGTCCAGGCGTTTGAATGTTTCAGCGGACGGCCATGAGAAGTAAAAAAGGCATCAAAAGTCGTGCAAGACTGTGCAACTTGAATTTTTTTTTTTTTTTTAACGGATATCCACCGGTCACCCCTGGTAAAATATTTGGTGGCATGACTGGTCCTCGGGTGACCTAGAAGAGACACTCACTGTAGAAACTTCTAGCCCGCACTTGATTGGGCCCCCAATTAAGAGATGATGCTGCTCTAGAGGATTGAGCACGAGTTTGGGGTTCCCAATCAAACTGGGCCACCAATCAAGCTAAATATTAGTGGGTGATTTTAATATTGTTACACGTAAGAGGGTACACTTCAATAACGCATAGGCATAACAAATAAATTAAACTGACTAAGAGCCAAGGTCTGAACAAATAATTTATATTAATATACATGAATCATCATCAGAAAAATTTAACAGAAAACTACAACTTAGATGTTTTATTTTTTTGGGAATTTACAACGTAGCTGTTAAATTCATACCATCTTTCTAAAGTATCTTATGCATTTTTAACTAATGGCTATTTAATTCTCTTTATTGAATGCTTGAAATATTTATTACAAGGTTAAAAAAAGGTCCAAGATGTGACAGGGTAATTGAGGGTCCATTTTTTTTTTTTTTTGGGAAATTGAGGGTTTAGCTCAATCTATTAAAAATCAAAAGGTGTTCAAGTTTTAAAAAATAACCAAAAAGCAGGCAAAGAGAGGGATAAGCAGGTCTTATCATCGACGTTCAGGCCCAAAAATTGTGCCTGCCACAAAATATAGCATCTGAACAAGCTCTGGTCGGGTCTTGAAAATTCTCGGCAAAACGGCATAGCCAGATCAAACAAAACAGCCACGATTGAAAGGGTGGTATACACCGCCTATTTCCACAAAATATAAACCAAAGCAAAACCTGGAACCAAACTGTCCAATTCGGACAAGAACCAGCTACAACCAATCAGTTAAGACATATGAGAGCTGCATATATTGAATTCAACTTTTCCTTAACCACATCTCCTTCCTTCCAGCCATAGATTTTGATATTTATTGCTCTAGCAATCTTTCTAGAGAGAGTACTAGCACACATAGTTGTAAAATTGAATCTCCTCTTGTTCCGTTCAATCCACATGTAGTAAATAATAGCATCCAGGTCAAGAGGATTATATTTCTAATTTTGGGGAGCAGGGAGATACCACTCACATGATTAGAGGTTTGAGCAATGTTGGGCCTTAGGTAAAAGCTTTTGAAAGTGGGAATAAGTTTTGTAAGCACAGAAAATGGGTAATCACATTCGAATAGTAGATGTGCCAAAGATTCAGTGCTAGCCCGACATAAAATACAAGTATTTTCTTGGATATGAATATTCCTTCTCAGCAGCTCATCATTTGTTTTTAAACCATCCTTAACAGCCAACCAAGTGTCGCTCTTTCAGCTAAGAAAGGGCAATTTTTAGGAGCATGATTAAAGCCTTAATTCGGGATTAAGCATTATTTTTTAAAAATTTAAAACTAGGCATAATCGCCCGTCTAACGGACGACTTACAATTAACCTAAGTCGCCCGTTAGACGGGCGACTTTGCCCTATTTAAAAAGAAAGGCCGAAGCCCTTCTCCCCGTGCCCGATTTGTTTGCCCTCGCCGATCTCGTCGCAATGTGACTGTTCACCGCCGGATTTCACCATTTTAGGTATGTTCTAGTGTATTTTTTTGTTTAAATTTTATATTTATTTATTCCTTTCGTTAATAGAAGGTAAAATAAGGAAATAAAAAAGAAAATGCACCGTGTAAAAGTGTAGAATGAGGTGATTTTAGGTGATGAGCTATAATTTTGAAATTTTCACGTAAGGAGTAATTTAGGAAGTAGTAGATTCATATATTTGTCGCTAGTGCACTTCAGATTTACCCGATTTGGCCAGATTTGTTGGTTACTTTTGTGTTTGTGATCTTGCTTGTAATTGTAGGATAATTAACAAAATTATACTTGTATTATACATACCTTAAAAAAAAAAACTTTTAGGGAATAATTAATAATAAATATTTATTTATGTAGATATCAATTTTTTTTTTGTAGTAGTAAATATAAAAAAATTGGAAATAAATAGAAACTTTGTGTTAACTTATTCTTATTAATATGACAATTTATAACATATATATTTAACATTAATCTTTTGAATTGATAACATTTTAGTTCAAATTATATTTAACTTTTTAGCAGTGATGCTTTACTCCATAGAGGACGTAGGAGACATTAGTTTATGATATGTTTTGATTATGTATTATGTAGACTTCTACTGATATTGCATTTAGTGATTAATGAATATGACTTTGCTTATATTTCTTTCAGCTAACATACTACACACTTTAGTAATTAAATTAAATCAAATTAAATTTATTTGAAATTTGATGAGATTAACTAGTAAGGCAAAGTACTCATTCAACATATAACTACAATTTGATTGAATTTAACAATACAATCACACATAAATAGTTTCATAAGATAAGACATTTGGATTGAAATTAAAATACGAGACAGAATATCTACTTCAAATTATAGAATTCTTCATAAATAAAATCTTAGATATAAGTTAATGATATATATATATATATATATATATATATATATATATATATATATATATATATATATATATATATATATATATATATATATATATTGTTCATCCATTGCAACAATTATTATGCGATAAAAAATTTCTTTATTTTTTTTAATTTTTTTTTTTTAAATTTACGTAAGTCGCCCGTTAATCGGGCGACTTCGAAGTCGCTGATATAATGAGCGACTTTACTTGGCCAGCTTAAATCGCCGAATGAAACGGCGATTATGCCTACTTTTAATTTTTTTTAAATTATGCTTATCTTCTTAATTAACTTCCTAATAATGCTTAGACTGAAAAATTGCCCGCTAAGAAATAAGTAAGACATCGAGTACACCTTTTAAATATGAGACTTTGCACTGTCTCTATGTAAATGAGGTTGTTCAAAATAAGCATGTTTTGTTTTTTATTACTAATTTTGTATAATTTTGTTATTACTATGATAAAATATGCTTAATAAGATTATTTTCTAATGTAGTTTTTGATATATCTTTAAAAAATTATTTTGATCAGGCACGAATCTTGAAGCAAAATTAAGTTGAAAGTTTCTGAAATTAAATCGGGGACCATCCAAACTCCGATTTCGGCAAACTTATATTCAAACTATTCAAATTGAATGTCTCAGAAAGATGAACCCATTAATGTTGAGGAACGGATGACACTACCTAATTCATATTGAGATATTCTTTTATGGCAATTATTTATATGTTGCATTCCTCTGTTTGTTGAAATGACATTGTTATTTGCTATATTGTTATAAGAGAATATTTTTTCGATGGAATGTATTTTGGCACCCTATATAGTCAACTCTTCCCTCAACTAAATTTGATAATGTTAGAATATTTATTCGCTGCCCACATCACTCTATTTCTTTGAAACACCTAAGTGTTATGCTCGAATCATTTTCTTGACGTAGGATTGGTGTTTGGGTTTTGTTCTTACTTGTGGTACTTAATTTGCATAATCTCTCATTTTTGCTGGATTGGATGGGCTATCAGTCTTTTTCTTGGATTGAGTACTGTGTAGTATGTTCAATTATGTATTTTATTTTCTCCATAATTAATTTGAACTATTATCTTTTGGTATCCTGCTTTTCCATCTTTTTAACATCGTCAGCTATGTGATGCATCGTATTGTTACTTATTTACATAACTCTTGTGCAACCCAGCAACAATTGCATATTTTTCTACATGACTTTGCTGAATCATATAAGTATGTGTTGGTGTTGGACAACACTTGAATTATTATGTTCTTTTCTTGATGTTTGCGCCGATCACTGGCCATTTAATGGGACATTTTTGTTTTTGAATTTTTAGCACATAAAATGACATACTTTTTATTTGGATGAAGAATGATAATTTTGTATAACCATCTTCATCCTTTTTCCCACAATATAACTTGTTGTACTTTTAATACAATTGGGCCAATGCCTTCACTTTCAAAAAGAAAATAAAAATAGATAGAGTTGAGCAGGAGAAGATGTATCTTATATAAAAAAACCCAACTATGATGATTACTTGATTTAACGAGAAGGAAATAAAATAATGAATAATTTTATTTAAAAAAAAATAGGAACACTTTCAAAAAGAAGAAAAAAAAAAAATAAAGTTGAGCATGAGAAAATGTATCTTACATAAAAAACTTTACTATGTTGATTACTTGATTCATCAATAACAAAATAAAATAATGATTAATGTGATTTTTTTAAAATAGGAACAACAAAGTCACACGCAATCATTTTAATATGAATTTATTAAATGACTAAAATATTACTTTGTCAGTTTTTTGCAAGCTACTATACTATCAACAAATCTAAATAGTTCATATGCATTTGATTAGATCAACAACACTCATAGGGTGACTTCCCTCACACTATGTCACAATGTCCTACACGAGATAATTTTTGTTAGGTTTAAGGTGGTGCTTCGTGTCTACTCCATGCAGGACTTAGGTACTACTCTTGATGACCTCATAATGCCTCATAGAGCCTTAGGGTGTAGATATTAGGTATGGCCAAAGTGCCAATCTTCTTCCTCGGGACTTTCCCAATGGGTCTCCTCCCTTTATGAATCTTTAGTGACGGTTGTTTTCCAATTGGTTAATTTTGATGTGTTTCCTAATGCTCATGTTCCTCCCATAAGTGGCTCGACTAATGAGCCTGGCTCTGTCTTATTAGTGGATTTTTAAACGACATTCATAATGTTTGTGAGGTCTTTGAAGACAAAAATATGAACAGACATGAAGAAAAATAACTACTCGAAGAATATGACCTTTGAGATGATGTCATTTGGTTGTAATCAATGGCATATTATAAGCCACAACATTGCATCTTGTGGGAAAATAGCTTCAATCTAGGGTGTACTTCTATCTTGGACATGTTTAAGGGCTCATTCTTCTTAATGACTTTCTTCACATAAGATCCCACTTCCTCTTCCCTTCATAAGAATTTTCATTATTACAAGTTGCTCTCAACACTAAGGCTCCCATTGATTATTTTATTATTAATCTTTTACCTTATTATATTATTGAAGAGACTTCCACTCAACTAATAATATTACCCGCTCATTTATTAATATTAGTTCCGTGTGAAATTTGATTGTGATGATCTCTGTTGCCTCGGATCCCAGTTCAAATTATCGTGTTTGCTGGGGGGTGCGAGCTAGGGGTTTATCCCTGGCTTGGTTCAGGTGTACCCGACCACCCCAGTGTTGTTCGACAGAGTGCAGAGCGGCGCAGTGCTATATGACGCTGCAATGCTGCGGGTTGAAGCGCCACAACATCAGCTTGTTTTTTATTTAGCTAATCAAAACTAATTTCTTACTCTTAAAAACAAGGGTCGCAAACAGTTTTTTTTTTTTTTTTTTTTAACAATTTTTTTAGTACAAAAAGTTCTAGTTCAAAAAAATTTTTTATTAAAAAACTATTTTAAAAAAATAATAAAAAGGCTATCCGAAATAAAACCTTAGTGGCATTTGACGATTATACGAAAATGAAAGAATTAGGAATTTGTTCTTCTTTCGCATAACTGGTTGAGCTAAAACGGGCTTTTGGGCTGTTAAATGGGCCTTTTCTTAAAATGATGCTTTGTTTGAGCGGCTCAACGGGCTAAAGTAGTGGTGTAAACTTGCCCAGTCGAATCAAATTTTTGCTTAATCGAGTCAAACTCTTTTAATTTATACTTATATCACTCTTGAACTAAAAAAAAATTATACTGCAGCAACAACATCAGCTTGTATCCCACATGTCGGAGGAGTCGCCGATCGTCCCGGTGTGGGTTTCTTTCCCAGGTTTGCGTTCTCAGCTGTTTTCTTCCAAGATTATATATATATATATATATATATATATATATACTGTACATCCAATGCAACAATTATTATGCGATAAAAAATTTATTTATTTTTTTTATTTTTATTTTTTTAAAAAAAATTATGTAAGTCGCCCGTTAATCGGGCGACTTCGAAGTCGCTGATATAATGAGCGACTTTACTTGGCCAGCTTAAATCGCTGAATGAAACGGCGATTATGCCTACTTTTAATTTTTTTTAAATTATGCTTATCTTCTTAATTAACTTCCTAATGATGCTTAGACTAAAAATTTGCCCGCTAAGAAATAAGTAAGACATCGAGTACACCTTTTAAATATGAGACTTTGCACTGTCTCTATGTAAATGAGGTTGTTCAAAATAAGCATGTTTTGTTTTTTATTACTAATTTTGTATAATTTTGTTATTACTATTATAAAATATGCTTAATAAGATTATTTTCTAATGTAGTTTTTGATATATCTTTAAAAAATTATTTTGATCATGCACGAATCTTGAAGCAAAATTAAGTTGAAAGTTTCTGAAATTAAATCGGGGACCATCCAAACTCCGATTTCGGCAAACTTATATTCAAACTATTCAAATTGAATGTCTCAAAAAGATGAACCCATTAATGTTGAGGAACAGATGACACTACCTAATTCATATTGAGATATTCTTCTATGACAATTATTTATATGTTGCATTCCTCTGTTTGTTGAAATGACATTGTTATTTGCTATATTGTTATAAGAGAACATTTTTTCGATGGAATGTATTTTGGCACCCTATATAGTCAACTCTTCCCTCAACTAAATTTGATAATGTTAGAATATTTATTCGCTACCCACATCACTCTATTTCTTTGAATCACCTAAGTGTTATGGTTGAATCCTTTTCTTGATGTAGAATTGGTGTTTGTGTTTTGTTCTTACTAGTGGGACTTAATTTGCATAATCTCTCCTTTTTGCTGGATTGGATGGGCTATCAGTCTTTTTCATGGATTGAGTATTGTGTAGTATGTTCAATTATGTGTTTTATTTTCTCCAGAAGTAATCTGAACTATTATCTTTTGGTTATTCTGCTTTTTCATCTTTTTAACATCGTCAACTATGTGATGCATCATATTGTTACTTATTTACATAACTCTTGTGCAACCCAGCAACACTTGCATATTTTTCTACATGATTTTGCTGAATCATATAAGTATGTGTTGTATTTGGACAACACTTCAATTATTATGTTCTTTTCTTGATGTTTGCGCCTATCACTGGCCATTTAATGGGACGTTTTTGTTTTTGAATTGAATTTTTAGCACATAAAATGACATACTTTTTATTTGGATGAAGAATGATAATTTTGTATAACCATCTTCATCCTTTTTCCCACAATATAACTTGTTGTACTTTTAATACAATTGGGCCAATGCCTTCACTTTCAAAAAGAAAATAAAAATAGATAGAGTTGAACAGGAGAAGATGTATCTTATATAAAAAAACCCAACTATGATGATTACTTGATTTAACGAGAAGGAAATAAAATAATGAATAATTTTATTTAAAAAAAAATAGGAACACTTTCAAAAAGAAGAAAAAAAAAAAGATAAAGTTGAGCATGAGAAAATGTATCTTACATAAAAAACTTTACTATGTTGATTACTTGATTCATCAATAACAAAATAAAATAATGATTAATGTGATTTTTTTAAAATAGGAACAACAAAGTCACACGCAATCATTTTAATATGAATTTATTAAATGACTAAAATATTACTTTGTCAGTTTTTTGCAAGCTACTATACTATCAACAAATCTAAATAGTTCATATGCATTTGATTAGATCAACAACACTCATAGGGTGACTTCCCTCACACTATGTCACAATGTCCTACACGAGATAATTTTTGTTAGGTTTAAGGTGGTGCTTCGTGTCTACTCCATGCAGGACTTAGGTACTACTCTTGATGACCTCATAATGCCTCATAGAGCCTTAGGGTGTAGATATTAGGTATGGCCAAAGTGCCAATCTTCTTCCTCGGGACTTTCCCAATGGGTCTCCTCCCTTTATGAATCTTTAGTGACGGTTGTTTTCCAATTGGTTAATTTTGATGTGTTTCCTAATGCTCATGTTCCTCCCATAAGTGGCTCGACTAATGAGCCTGGCTCTGTCTTATTAGTGGATTTTTAAACGACATTCATAATGTTTGTGAGGTCTTTGAAGACAAAAATATGAACAGACATGAAGAAAAATAACTACTCGAAGAATATGACCTTTGAGATGATGTCATTTGGTTGTAATCAATGGCATATTATAAGCCACAACATTGCATCTTGTGGGAAAATAGCTTCAATCTAGGGTGTACTTCTATCTTGGACATGTTTAAGGGCTCATTCTTCTTAATGACTTTCTTCACATAAGATCCCACTTCCTCTTCCCTTCATAAGAATTTTCATTATTACAAGTTGCTCTCAACACTAAGGCTCCCATTGATTATTTTATTATTAATCTTTTACCTTATTATATTATTGAAGAGACTTCCACTCAACTAATAATATTACCCGCTCATTTATTAATATTAGTTCCGTGTGAAATTTGATTGTGATGATCTCTGTTGCCTCGGATCCCAGTTCAAATTATCGTGTTTGCTGGGGGGTGCGAGCTAGGGGTTTATCCCTGGCTTGGTTCAGGTGTACCCGACCACCCCAGTGTTGTTCGACAGAGTGCAGAGCGGCGCAGTGCTATATGACGCTGCAATGCTGCGGGTTGAAGCGCCACAACATCAGCTTGTTTTTTATTTAGCTAATCAAAACTAATTTCTTACTCTTAAAAACAAGGGTCGCAAACAGTTTTTTTTTTTTTTTTTTTAACAATATTTTTAGTACAAAAAGTTCTAGTTCAAAAAAATTTTTTATTAAAAAACTATTTTAAAAAAATAATAAAAAGGCTATCCGAAATAAAACCTTAGTGGCATTTGACGATTATACGAAAATGAAAGAATTAGGAATTTGTTCTTCTTTCGCATAACTGGTTGAGCTAAAACGGGCTTTTGGGCTGTTAAATGGGCCTTTTCTTAAAATGATGCTTTGTTTGAGCGGCTCAACGGGCTAAAGTAGTGGTGTAAACTTGCCCAGTCGAATCAAATTTTTGCTTAATCGAGTCGAACTCTTTTAATTTATACTTAGCTCGAATCGGCTTCATTTTTTAAAATAAGTTGCTAGAGACAATCACTCTTGAACTAAAAAAAAATTATACTGCAGCAACAACATCAGCTTGTATCCCACTATGTGCGATCGGCCACATGAATCTTTTTTTTTTTTTCATTGTGCCATATTAAAAGCTAAATTCTCATTTAAATCTAAAAAAAAAAGAGTTCATTTCTAATATTTTATAATCAATTCTTTTTAGGTCTAGCTCTACCTTTCTTTGCATAAGTCAAATATAATGCATCTACTTTCCTAACCGGTTCATCGGAAGGCCGCTCGTGACCAAACCATCTAAGGCGACTCTCTCCAATCATCTAAAGCCTTTAGACCCTAAGTTGACCTCCATAATTCAAGTTTACCTTCAACTCCCTCTTTATAAACAAGAAAATTATCATCAGCAAAAAACATACACTAGGGTACAACGGTACAACCTCTTGCAAATGTCTAGTAAAAACATCCATGACTAAAGCAAAAAGATAAGGGCTTAAGGCTGATCCTTGATGTAATCCAATTGAAATAGGAAAATACTTGGTCAAGCCACCTTGTGTCTGAACACAAGTAACAGCTCCTGCATATATATCATTAATGACTTGAATATAAGCATTATCAACCCTTTTCTTTTCTAAAACTATCCATAGCATTTCTCTTGAAACTTTATCATATGCTTTCTCTAAATAAAAAAATATCATATGTAGATTATCCTTATCCTCTAAAGTTCTCCATCAAATCTCTCAATAAAAGTGTAGCTTCCACAGTAAACCTGCCCGACATGAATCCAAATTGATTTTAAGAAAAATTAGTATCTCACCGCAACCTATGCTCCATAAGTCTCTTCTATAGTTTTAAAGTATGTCACATTAACTTAATTCCTCTATAATTCACACAATCTTGTGTGTCACATTTATTCTTAAAAATATGAATCAAACACTCAAATTTTCCGCTTATCTGACTTATTTTTAGTTTTCAAAATAGTATTAAAATGTTTAGTAACCAAAGAAATTCTTTCATCCCCTAAGCATTTTCACAAATCTATTAAAATATCATCATGTCCAATTTTTTCACACTTCATTTTATTTAAAGCCTCTCTAATTTCAATTTTACTAATAGGCCAATAAAAAAATATATATTTTCATTTAGGTTGCCAAGGTCACTAAATTTAATCGTATTCTCATAATCCCCACCTTTGTCGAATAACCTCTTCTAAAAATTTTTATACTAAAAAATTATTTTAGAAAGCAATAAGAAAGCTCTTCCCAAAAAAATCTAGTAAAATATAAAACTCGATACCATAGGCCCTTCTTTAGACCCCATATTTATAAGTTCAAATTAAGATTTGACATTATAAAAAAAAAAGACTATATTTAAACTATACAAATCAAAATATACATAGTTAAACACCAACAGTGACTTGTAAAAATACATGAGATATGTAAGACTCGAACTCAAGACTACTTGATTAGAAACCAAAGTTTCCAACCAATAGACCAATATGAGTTGTGTAATGCGAGGCATCTTTACTAAGCTTTATGTGTTGATTCGATGAGGGAATGGATCACAAAATCAGAGCTAAAAACCAGAACTAAAAAATTAAAATAATTAACAACATTGGACTAAGATCAAATTTTGGATCTGGTTGGGGCAATTTTTTTACTATTTTATTTTTTAGATCACAAATATAGTTTATATTTGACAACTGTTTTCAATAAATTTTTATATTAGCACTTTAGCAGAAATACATATTACAATAACTTTCAAAAAAAATATTTTTTGCCCGCAACATCTTTACAATTACTTGTACAAAATATTACAAATTTCCCAAATATACCCTTAATCAAATTTGCAATCATGACCTTCCATATTTCATGTACCGTAGGATCTTTTAAAAAAAGTCTGAAGCACCGTTCTCTCCAAAAAAAATGCCCTAAAATTACACTACTCCACTTCCACAAAATTAAAATAAATAATAAAAAAAAACTTGCTGTCCCCCAAATTACAATCACTTAGCTCACTCACGCACCGAAACTCATACTTATTTTAGTTTTGTGTGAAATCTTATTGTGTGGATCAATAAGCTTGTCCCATTGTCTTGAACCTCAATTCCGTCAATCGAGTTGGCTGGGTTGCAGGGAGTCCTACCCATACTTGGGTTTGAGTGTTTTGCTCTTGATTTTTTTTTTTTTATGTACAACTATCTTTAGTACTGTTGCGTCCAGAAGTATTCGCGGCGGTAGAGAAATATAAAGTTTATCGTCTTAGCGTTGTACGAAAATCCGGCACGCAATCAGATAAGAGAGAGAGGGTCTAGCATTTATGAGACACCAAGATTTTTACGTGGAAAACACCTGAAAAAGGGGGGAAAAACCACAGGGCCTAGCCCAGTTTGAATGAATCCACTAGTATTGCAGTCGATTACAAATGAGGCCCTTCCTTGGTGGAAGGTCTTAGCTTGATAAACATCTTGATGTTAATACAAAGAGTCATTATTGACATGTTCGTTTGGTCGGAAGGATCGTAGTCGGAGGGCGACGGAGGTCGGAAGACTTGTAGTCGGTGGGCGACGTATGTCAGGAGGACCGTAGTCGGTTGGCGACGGAGGTCGGAAAGACTGTAGTCAGCGGGCGACGTAAGTAAGGAGGACCGTAGTTGGCAGGCGACAGAGGTCGGAAAGACTGTAGTCGGCGGGCGACATAAGTTAGGAGGACCGTAGTCGGCGGGATATGGAGGTCGAAAAAACTGTATTCGACGGGCGACATAAGTCAGGAAGACCGTAGTTGGCAGGCGACGGAGGTTAGAAAGACTGTAGTCTGATGACAAAGATCAGACGGACAGCGTTAGGTAGAAGTCCAACGATGGAAAGAAATCCATCTTCACGTAAACGTCCAGCGAAGTCCGATAACCGGTAGAAGTCCGGCGTCGGATAGAAACTTAGCGAAGAGTGAAGGTTCGACGTCGGGTAGAAGTCCGACGTCTGTTGATGGCAAAGGAGAACTTCGGTTTCACTTGGGCGGAGTTTCAGCGTCAGAAGGGAACTCTGTTGCAAATTGGGAAGAATTTCAGCATCACGTGGAAGTTGGGAAGAATTTCTGCGTTCTCCCGAATATCACGCAGAGTTTCAGCGTCTTTAGGCGGCAGGAAGAGCTCCGGCGGTGGTCGAGGATGTGAGGAATCTCATTTTCCCCTTTCTCCTCTTCTTCTTCTCTCTCTTCCCTTCCCCCCCTTTGGGGTAGAATGAGGGCTCTATTTATAGTTTTTCTGGAGTGGCATAGCCCGTAAATAGGCGTGAGAGCAGGGGCGAATTGGGAGTGTTTTGAATGGATGGCCGATATCGAATCCTTTGATCATGCACCGTTCGTTGGGCATTTTAAGGCCTTAATGATGTTGGAATTCAGCGATCTTGGGCTCGTTGGATTCGTCTCGTCGAGCCGCTCGATTTGAGTATAAGCTCGTTAAAATCGCAGACCGTTTGATAACTCAAATTGCGGTTTGAACATTCAAACAGCGCTTCGGGTCCTTGATTCGGACCCATTTGGGCTCGGATTGGGTCGAATTTGGTGTCGCTGGGTTCGTATTTCCGAGACGCTCAGTTTGACTGTAAGTTTGCTAAAATCGGAGTTCAGGTGCTCCCGGATTTAATCTTAGAAGTTTCCAACTTGATTTTTGCCTCGAGATTTGTGCCTGATCAAAATAATTTTTGCATGACGTATCAAGTACTATGTACTAAAATGCTGCAACACTTCATAACTTTTTTGGAGATAGATAAAGAGCGAAACACTATGACACTGCCAAGGAGCATTGAGACGCTTCAGACCCCAACACTGCAGCGCTCCAAACCCCTACACTGCAGCTTTATCAAAAAGACAAGAGGCAGAGAGTTGAGTGTCGCGACATTGCGACGCTGGATAGCAATATTCTTACTCATTTTTCATGTGTTGCGTCTCTTGGTAGTGTTATTATATCTATTTGTTAGTTATATTATAGGAACGATGAAAGAGTGAAGAGAGGTACTGAGTGAGAGATAAGAGAGTTTTGTGCTATTTCTTCCAATTTTTATAGTCAATTTCTTGTTGTATGATCTCATGATTTTTCCCCCTTTTTTTTTGTAAAACTATATAACATTGCACTACTATGTACCGGAGCATTACAATACTGTATAATTTTCGTTGAGACAGACAAAGAGAGAAGCGCTATAGATTGCCAAAGAGCGTTGCGGCCCTCCAAACCACAACACTGCGGCATAGCCAGACAAAGCACTGTCTGACAGTTTTCTTACTCATTTTTTATGAGAGTTGCATCCCTCAGTACTTTTATTGTATCTCTTTATTAGTTTTATTATGAGAACGATGCAAAAGTAAAGAAAAACACGGGAAGAGAGAGAAGATAGATATTTACTATTTTTTTGAAATTTTCATAGTGAATTTCTGTGTAGTGGCTCCGTAATTTTTTCCCAGATTTTAAAAATTTTCACTTTAGTGTACTTTATTTCCCCTGCATTCTTTCTTTCATTTGTGTTCACCGCATGCTTAACTTCCCCAACAACTTGAACTATACATTCATGTAATTTCAAACTTTTGCTTAACTGAATACATCTCTTGCACATTACTAGCAGCTGAGTTTCCTCGTGTATCAAAAATAAGTGAAAGATATGCTATACGTGTTATAAAATCTAGCTGAAGGAAAAGGATGCAATCATTTTTTTTCTTTCCTTATAATTTTATTTCTCAATAGAATGCAATTAGACTACATTTGATACAAAGTAGAAGTTAAGCTCAATAAATTTTCTAGAAATATTTCAGACGATAGCAAGCCTCATTTAAGATAACAAGTCTAATCTATCTAAAGGGCTAGGGGTGTCAATATTGGACCCAACTCAAAAATCCGACCTGATAATTTCATATTTGGGTTGATTCGAACTCAAAACAGGTCAGGTTCGGTTTAGAAAAACCGACCTGGAAAAACCACTCAATTGCTCGTTGCTTTGCTTCCAATCAAAATGTTAACTTCTGATCCTGTCACGATGGTGGAAGAGGTAGGAAAGATTTCGATGATGGGGCAAGCGGAGGAGCTCTCCTTCTCCTGGACTAGGGATAAGATTTGAGATTTTTGGCAGAGAGCAAGAGGTGCTTTTTTTCTGAGAGAATCAAAATAGCGGATTGTGTGATGGAGCTGCCAGAAGGCATCGTTATAGGCTTATAGCTTTCGGTCAGACGTTGTAGTTTCAGGATCATGAATTGCTTCTGTGACTCAAATTGATCGCCGGAGTTTGCGGAGAAGATCATGTCTGGTAACGGCAAGGACAATTCACCGCCTTCAAATTATTATGCGACAAGCATTTTTATGGAATTAGATAAAAATTAGAACGAATTTGATGAATCGAGGGACGTAGATCAGTGATCTTCGGTTTCTTTGAGAATCGTACAGGTTTCTTTGAGAATCGAGGGACGTCCAGGAGCAAAGTCGAACCGCCACGAAGGTGCCGGCGAGGAAGCGAGGAAGCGAGGCTGCGAGCGAACTCCCGTGGTTGCTTTGGTGCTTCCGATCAAAATGTTGTAACTTCAGATCCAATGGAAAGAACGTCGTCCAGGAGCAAAGTCGAACAACGACAAAGGCGTTGAACTGGTTTAGGGTCGGGTTGACCCAAACTTTAAGCGGGTCAATTTTGGGTCCAAAAAATAAATCCGTTCGTAAAAAGGGTCAGGTTGACCCGAACTCAAATAGTGCCGGCTCAATTCCGGGTTCGACCCGAATCCGACCCGTGATCCGAAATTGACACCCTAAAAGGGCTTAAGTAATCCAACTTTATTAACATGTAATTAACACAATCTTTTCATAATTCTTACCGTCCTGAGTAGGAAATTCAATGCAGGAAGTACGAACAAGCAATTACTACCCATGGCAGAGAAAGAAAAAACAGATATTGCACTGTAATTTAGGTTTCATTTGGGACGAATTTTTTACTGCTTCTTAAAACAACTTTATAATACAAAACTTTTAATTTTTTTACTTAAAGCTGCTTTAAAAAACAATAAGAAAACCGTTCCAAACAAAACCTTAGTCCAACATATCGATTTCACATAACTAGCTGCATCATCAGAGACAATCTTACATTAACAATTATAAAAAAAACCAATCTTCAAAATGGTGTAACCTGCTAGATAAATTTTTTAATTACTTAAGCTTTCATTAAGGTAAACTTTCCTCACTAAGAGAAACATATTATTATTTTGTCAGTAAAGGAAAACTGATAATTATCAGAGCAGATACGTACCGATACCATACAGAAAGCGTCAACAAGGCAATTGGCTTCATCAATACAATTTTGATGTCCAGTTGAAGAAATTTAGGTCCATGAATGATCCAAAGTTCACAGTGCTCATAATCAACATTCAGCTATGGGAAAGGCTGAGCCAATCTTGTCACGTCCTAAATGATAGCATTTAATGTTGACAGAGTAGGGACCCAAACGAACATGGTTATCTTCTTTACCCACAAAGAAGCAAAGAGTGTAGAGGGCAACTTCGAACTCCGGGCTCACACCAACTAGAGTGCTGGATACAGACTTCAGGACACCATTCCACTCGAACTGAATGGTTAGCAACTGAGTTTCTGAGTCTGGCTGTATTTTTCAAAAATAGAAGAAAAATTAGATAGCTATTACATATTAAACGTAAGGAAGAAATAGTGAAGGTAGGTAAGTTCTTTAAATTACAATACTTAACATATTATAGTGAATAACGTTGTACATTTTATGAATTTAGTGCTCTTAGGCTTCGTTTGGGACGGTTTTTTTACTGCTTATTAAAGTTACTTTTTAATATAAAAATAATTTTTTTAACTAAAAAGCCGTTTTAAGAAACAGAAAGATAGCCGTCCCAAACGAAGCCTTAATAACATGTAATTGATCTGATTGATGACACGAGGGATTGGGGTTAGAGCGTGATTAACTTGACAAAATATCTTTGATGTACCAATTTCAGATAATAAGTGATAACCAATGTTTAAAATTTTGCAATTGGGTATTGAGGCATTTTTTGTTCATAAGGCGAGGCGTAAGCCTCAAGGCGTTTTGAGGCGTAAGACTCAAAATTAAAAAATAGTGTAAAGTGATAATAAATGTAAAAAATAGTTCATATAATACCTAAATAATATGTTAAATGATGACGTATTAACTTCCTATTGAATTATGAATTAACAAATTGACATACATATGAAAAAATAATTGCACAAGATCTAAAGTGACAAGTGAGTGAAATAGAATTAAAATCCAAATATTATAAAAGCAAAACAATATTAAATATAGAAATTGCATAAAAGTATCATATAATATGAAGTTCAATTCCAAATTTTATTTTTTCTCAATTCTCTACTCACTTACATTTAATTCTTAATGAAAACTAAAATAGTTGGCAACAACTTAAGAATTATTTACATTGTCATCACTGAGGTGATCTTTATCTGACTTGTTGCATAATAATTGCGTAATTTATATTGGTTTTAACAAAAAAAAAGTATACAAACATGGTGAGGCGTAAGCCTCACACTAGCAAGGCGAGGCGGGCCTCAGCCAAGTTGAGGCGCAAGCCTCATAAAAAAGTTAGAGGCGTAAGCCTCAAAGCATTTTTCACTAGAATTGCGCTGAGGCAAGCCTCATATTGCGTAATTTTAAACAATAGTGATAACCAAAAGAGTAAATTAAGTAGTTGTTTAAGTTCAAAATGTGAATTGTGCTTATGTAGTGCTGCTACAAAAAAAGATGGAACAACCAAAAGAGAATACACTCAATTTGGCAAAACAAAAATCATGATAAAGAAGTCCTGTTTCCAATCACATTTTCTTATCTAGGCAAAATGTAGTTTAGTCTTTTATTTTAGCCTATAAGAATTTGGACATTTTATCAAAATTTAAATCACAAGTTTGGTTCACATAAAATACATACAGTGGTTGATGTTGTAAATTTCAGGGTCTAGAGGCATGCACGTTTAGACTGCAATATAGATTACATGAATTGGATAACTAATAATAATCCACATGAAATACCTAAAGAATAGAAACCGTACAAGAAGGAAGCCAAAAGGGGATTGAAGGAGCCATTGATAACGTGAACAAATAATCTTAAAAATAAGCCAGTCCCACTAGAATATAGAATAACATTAAGCCAAATGGCTGCAAGAATATGATGAACACAACTTTAGGCATGTAAATCCATAATAGGATAGCGGGACAAGCATGATCTAATTTGCTCGACCAACTAATTACAATCAAAATTCAAATTCAAATTTTAAAACTGGAAAATTCAAATTTCCAAATGATGATTGCTACTCATACATTTTGTTATTATGACAACTGGAGACTTAGAAATCACATTCATTTTGCCAAAATGGTAAAAATTTGGCCCCAATAAATTATTTGATTGACAATCATCCTACAAATTTGGGCAGAATTATAGAATTTTCTATAGATCTATGTATGAGAATCCTGACATGCAGGACCACCTCTCAAATGCATAGGTTACCTTTTATATCCATCATTTGTAGTATATATGATTTCATCCTTGATTGTCTGTGACCCTCATACATCCCGCTATTGGGTGTGATGGCCATGCATCGAGGGGAAAAGGATAAATACTACATAAAATTAAATTAAGGGCATAAATACTGAGAGCATTTTAGTCCTCAAGCACCTAGCTCTTTTTTTTTTTAGTAGAAGGAACAAAAGGGTAGAACAACATTAAACCTTTATGCCACTACGTGGAGTCGGCTACATGAATCATTTTACTCCATTGTGTTATGTTAAGAATTGTTCAACGTTGAGCTTTTTCCTTGAAAACTTTTTATTTCTTTCCTTGTGTTTTACTTTGTAGTCAAAGGGTAAGAAATCATTGTTTTAATCGAGAGTTTTCTTAGGAGTATCCCTGCTAAGATGTAATTAACTAGGAATTTGATAACTCCATACTAAAATAAATATTTTTTTATTCTCATAAAACAAGGGAAATTTTTTTGGGAACGTATATGTCTTTAAAAAGGTTCATTTCTAATTTTAAATATACTTGTCGAATATTATTATTATCTTTTAAGGTAATATAATATTTTATTTGTTATATTCAACTTTAGAAATAATTAATTTTATAAAACTCATTCTTGCTTTTGGATGCCTTGAAGAATGTTATATTCGTCTTTTAAGATGATATTATATTCTCTTTGTTACACCTAAATAAAAAAATGGATAAACTTTTCAAAAAAAAATTATTTTTATTTTTAAACGCATTCTATAAAATTTCATATTCATCTTTCAAGATGATATGTTATTCTTTGAACTGTATTTGATCGTAGATATATCATTTTTTTAGAACCATATTATGATATTGAATTCATTGTAGAATATTGTGTCAGTGTCTTCCAAGATTGTATTTTATTCTCAATGCAGTATTCTATTACAAAATATGATAAATCAAAATCTGCATTGTCTCACATTTTTTGGTCATACACATGTTTGAAAATACAATTGGCTTTCTCCTCGTTCAAGTGTACTTAGGATTGTGTATAGACGGTTTTTTAGTGCGCCGCGAATGTCTAAATGAGAATTTTAGGTGATTACCCCCCTCGTCATAGGCGCAGCACTGGGGTCTCATTCCACCACGCCCAATAAAGGTGTGTATGGGCTGTTTTCCGCAGCGCCGTGAACTTCGAGAGCAAGAGTAAGTTTTGAAAAATTTATAACTTCATAGGATTGTCGGTGGTGTCGGCGCGCATATCTCTTTTCTTTTTTTAAATAATTATACTTAATTCTAATAAAAAATAATTTATTATAATTAACTATAACTAATTATTATTAATAATAATTAATTATAATAATCAAAATAATTAATTACAATTAAATTTAATTATAATTAATTTATAATTAAAAACGGAAGATCAGGAGAGTGAACAAATACTTTATAGGGAGCTGAAGGATGTCGCTTCTTATTGTGAGAGCCCCGGCCAACAACCTCCCCATCACCATCTGTCTTCTCCTCTTTAACATGAGCATGATCCTCCTTTTTCTGGCTTATCCAAAAAAAAATCAAAACCGCATTTAGAATCAAATAATTCAACAAAAACATCGGCCATCAAAACCAAAACTGCTCACTTTTATTGAATCCCAAAAAGAAACATTATGCCCTAAACTGCTCTCCTGCTCAGCTTCCTCAGCCCAAGTGGATATATATCGCTTTTTGCCTCCCGGGGACGACTGGTGTTCGGGTTGGTCATCGCGATCCCCTGCTACAAACCCTATAGCCACTTCTGCCAAGCCATTGATAAGCCCTTCCATCTCTCTCTCACTGTGTGTGACCACTCAAATGGCTGGTTCGAACTTTGGAAAACCGAAGAAATAAGAATTGATCAAATTGAATGGTTCAACTAAAACACGAAGGTTGACATTATTTAAAGAGGGCTGATGGCGGGGAAGAGAGAAAGAGAGAGAGAGAGAGAGGCGACGACCAAGTAGAACTTATAATGCCAGTCGCCAGACAACGACTAGGCGTCCAGGCGTTTGAATGTTTCAGCGGACGGCCATGAGAAGTAAAAAAGGCATCAAAAGTCGTGCAAGACTGTGCAACTTGAATTTTTTTTTTTTTTTTAACGGATATCCACCGGTCACCCCTGGTAAAATATTTGGTGGCATGACTGGTCCTCGGGTGACCTAGAAGAGACACTCACTGTAGAAACTTCTAGCCCGCACTTGATTGGGCCCCCAATTAAGAGATGATGCTGCTCTAGAGGATTGAGCACGAGTTTGGGGTTCCCAATCAAACTGGGCCACCAATCAAGCTAAATATTAGTGGGTGATTTTAATATTGTTACACGTAAGAGGGTACACTTCAATAACGCATAGGCATAACAAATAAATTAAACTGACTAAGAGCCAAGGTCTGAACAAATAATTTATATTAATATACATGAATCATCATCAGAAAAATTTAACAGAAAACTACAACTTAGATGTTTTATTTTTTTGGGAATTTACAACGTAGCTGTTAAATTCATACCATCTTTCTAAAGTATCTTATGCATTTTTAACTAATGGCTATTTAATTCTCTTTATTGAATGCATGAAATATTTATTACAGGGTTAAAAAAAGGTCCAGGATGTGACAGGGTAATTGAGGGTCCTTTTTTTTTTTTGGGGGGGGGGGGGATATTGAGGGTTTAGCTCAATCTATTAAAAATCAAAAGGTGTACAAGTTTTAAAAAATAACCACAAAGCAGGCAAAGGAAACGGAATCAAAAGTCAAAACTATAAAAAAGAAAGGAAAACCTGCCGGCCTGAACTCAAAAACAAGCATAATCAGATTAAGTCATAAAAAATACTCCCTTAATTGCCGGAGACTTTCCAAAGAGAGGGATAAGCAGGCCTTATCATCGTCCAGGCCCAAAAATTGTGCCTGCCACAAAATATAGCAGCTGAACAAGCTCTGGTCGGGTCTTGAAAATTCTCGGCAAAACGGCATAGCCAGATCAAACAAAACAGCCACGATTGAAAGGGTGGCATACACCGCCTATTTCCACAAAATATAAACCAAAGCAAAACCTAGAACCAAACAGTCCAATTCGGACAAGAACCAGCTACAACCAATCAGTTAAGACATATGAGAGCTGCATATATTGAATTCAACTTTTCCTTGACAACATCTCCTTCCTTCCAGCCATAGATTTTGATATTTATTGCTCTAGCAATCTTTCTAGAGAGAGTACTAGCTAGCACACATAGTTGTAAAATTGAATATCCTGTTGTTCCGTTCAATCCACATGTAGTAAATAATAGCATCCAGGGTCAGGAGGATTATATTTCTAATTTTGGGGAACAGGGAGATACCACTCACATGATTAGAGGTTTGAGCAATGTTGGGCCTTAGGTAAAAGCTTTTGAAAGTGGGAATAAGTTTTGTACGCACAGAAAATGGGTAATCACATTCGAATAGTAGATGTGCCAAAGATTCAGTGCTAGCCCGACATAAAATACAAGTATTTTCTTGGATATGAATATTCCTTCTCAGCAGCTCATCATTTGTTTTTAAACCATCCTTAACAGCCAACCAAGTGTGGCTCTTTCAGCTAAGAAAGGGCAATTTTTAGGAGCATGATTAAAGCCTTAATTCTGGATTAAGCATTATTTTTTAAAAATTTAAAACTAGGCATAATCGCCCGTCTAACGGACGACTTACAATTAACCTAAGTCGCCCGTTAGACGGGCGACTTTGCCCTATTTAAAAAGAAAGGCCGAAGCCCTTCTCCCCGTGCCCGATTTGTTTGCCCTCGCCGATCTCGTCGCAATGTGACTGTTTACCGCCGGATTTCACCATTTTAGGTATGTTCTAGTGTATTTTTTTGTTTAAATTTTATATTTATTTATTCCTTTCATTAATAGAAGGTAAAATAAGGAAATAAAAAAGAAAATGCACCGTGTAAAAGTGTAGAATGAGGTGATTTTAGGTGATGAGCTATAATTTTGAAATTTTCACTTAAGGAGTAATTTAGGAAGTAGTAGATTCATATATTTGTCGCTAGTGCACTTCAGATTTACCCGATTTGGCCAGATTTGTTGGTTACTTTTGTGTTTGTGATCTTGCTTGTAATTGTAGGATAATTAACAAAATTATACTTGTATTATACATACCTTAAAAAAAAAAACTTTTAGGGAATAATTAATAATAAATATTTATTTATGTAGATATCAATTTTTTTTTTTGTAGTAGTAAATATAAAAAAATTGGAAATAAATAGAAACTTTGTGTTAACTTATTCTTATTAATATGACAATTTATAACATATATATTTAACATTAATCTTTTGAATTGATAACATTTTAGTTCAAATTATATTTAACTTTTTAGCAGTGATGCTTTACTCCATAGAGGACGTAGGAGACATTAGTTTATGATATGTTTTGATTATGTATTATGTAGACTTCTACTGATATTGCATTTAGTGATTAATGAATATGACTTTGCTTATCTTTCTTTCAGCTAACATACTACACACTTTAGTAATTAAATTAAATCAAATTAAATTTATTTGAAATTTGATGAGATTAACTAGTAAGGCAAAGTACTCATTCAACATATAACTACAAATTGATTGAATTTAACAATACAATCACACATAAATAGTTTCATAAGATAAGACATTTGGATTGAAATCAAAATACGAGATAGAATATCTACTTCAAATTATAGAATTCTTCATAAATAAAATCTTAGATATAAGTAAATGATATATATATATACTGTACATCCAATGCAACAATTATTATGCGGTAAAAAATTTATTTTTTTTTTATTTTTTTTTAAAAAAATATTACGTAAGTCGCCCGTTAATCGGGCGACTTCGAAGACGCTGATATAATGAGCGACTTTACTTGGCCAGCTTAAATCGCCGAATGAAACGGCGATTATGCCTACTTTTAATTTTTTTTTAAATTATGCTTATCTTCTTAATTAACTTCATAATGATGCTTAGACTGAAAATTTGCCCGCTAAGAAATAAGTAAGACATCGAGTACACCTTTTAAATATGAGACTTTGCACTGTCTCTATGTAAATGAGGTTGTTCAAAATAAGCATGTTTTGTTTTTTATTACTAATTATGTATAATTTTGTTATTACTATGATAAAATATGCTTAATAAGATTATTTTCTAATGTAGTTTTTTATATATCTTTAAAAAATTATTTTGATCATGCACGAATCTTGAAGCAAAATTAAGTTTCTGAAATTAAATCGGGGACCATCCAAACTCCGATTTCGGCAAACTTATATTCAAAATATTCAAATTGAATGCCTCAGAAAGATGAACCCATTAATGTTGAGGAACGGATGACACTAACTAATTCATATTGAGATATTCTTCTATGACAATTATTTATATGTTGCATTCCTCTGTTTGTTGAAATGACATTGTTATTTGCTATATTGTTATAAGAAAACATTTTTTTGATGGAATGTATTTTGGCACCCTATATAGTCAACTCTTCCCTCAACTAAATTTGATAATGTTAGAATATTTATTCGCTGCCCACATCTCTCTATTTCTTTGAATCACCTAAGTGTTATGCTCGAATCATTTTCTTGACGTAGGATTGGTGTTTGGGTTTTGTTCTTACTTGTGGGACTTAATTTGCATAATCTCTCCTTTTTGCTGGATTGGATGGGCTATCAGTCTTTTTCTTGGATTGAGTATTGTGTAGTATGTTCAATTATGTATTTTATTTTCTCCATAATTAATTTGAACTATTATCTTTTGGTATCCTGCTTTTCCATCTTTTTAACATCGTCAGCTATGTGATGCATCATATTGTTACTTATTTACATAACTCTTGTGCAACCCAGCAACAATTGCATATTTTTCTACATGATTTTGCTGAATCATATAAGTATGTGTTGTATTTGGACAACACTTCAATTATTATGTTCTTTTCTTGATGTTTGCGCCTATCACTGGCCATTTAATGGGACGTTTTTGTTTTTGAATTGAATTTTTAGCACATAAAATGACATACTTTTTATTTGGATGAAGAATGATAATTTTGTATAACCATCTTCATCCTTTTTCCCACAATATAACTTGTTGTACTTTTAATACAATTGGGCCAATGCCTTCACTTTCAAACAGAAAATAAAAATAGATAGAGTTGAGCAGGAGAAGATGTATCTTATATAAAAAAACCCAACTATGATGATTACTTGATTTAACGAGAAGGAAATAAAATAATGAATATTTTTATTTAAAAAAAAAAATAGGAACACTTTCAAAAAGAAGAAAAAAAAAAAAGAGAGAAAGTTGAGCATGAGAAAATGTATCTTACATAAAAAACTTTACTATGTTGATTACTTGATTCATCAATAACAAAATAAAATAATGATTAATGTGATTTTTTTAAAATAGGAACAACAAAGTCACACGCAATCATTTTAATATGAATTTATTAAATGACTAAAATATTACTTTGTCAGTTTTTTGCAAGCTACTATACTATTAACAAATCTAAATAGTTCATACACATTTGATTAGATCAACAACACTCATAGGGTGACTTCCCTCACGCTATGTCACAATGTCCTACACGAGATAATTTTTGTCAGGTTTAAGGTGGTGCTTCGTGTCTACTCCATGCAGGACTTAGGTACTACTCTTGATGACCTCATAATGCCTCATAGAGCCTTAGGGTGTAGATATTAGGTATGACCAATGTGCCAATCTTCTTCATCGGGGACTTTCCCAATGGGTCTCCTCCATTTATGAATCTTTAGTGACGGTTGTTTTCCAATTGGTTAATTTTGATGTGTTTCCTAATGCTCATGTTCCCCCCCATAAGTGGCTCGACTAATGAGCCTGGCTCTGTCTTATTAGTGGATTTTTAAACGACATTCATAATGTTTGTGAGGTCTTTGAAGACAAAAATATGAACATGCATGAAGAAAAATAGCTACTCGAAGAATATGACCTTTGAGATGATGTCATTAATTTGGTTGTAATCAATGGCATATTATAAGAATTTTCATTATTACAAGTTGCTCTCAACACTAAGGCTTCCATTGATTCTTTTATTATTAATCTTTTATGTTATTATATTATAGAAGAGACTTCCACTCAACTAATAATATTACCCGCTCATTTATTAATATTAGTTCCGTGTGAAATTTGATTGTGATGATCAATAGGGTTGTTATGTTGCCTCGGATCCCAGTTCAAATTATCGTGTTTGCTGGGTGGTGCGAGCTAGGGGTTTATCCCTGGCTTGGTTCAGGTGTACCCGACCACCCCAGCGTTGTTCGACAGAGTGCAGAGCGGCGCAGTGCTATATGAAGCTGCAATGCTGCGGGTTGAAGCGCCACAACATCATTATGATAGAGGTTTGATCGCCGAGGCGAACTAGGCAGTTTTCTTTCTCGTTTTTCTAATGAGTTGCATCCCTTGGTGACATTTACTTTACTTTCTCTTGTGTTTTGAGTGCAAGAACGGTGTGAGAAAGAAGAGAAGCTTGGAGACAGTGAGAGAGATGAGAGATTTGTGCATATTTCTCCTCATTCATAGTGAATTCATTGATGTGGTGTGGCTCCGTAGTTTTTTTTTTTTTTCCCTCAATTTTGAGTTTTCCAATGTTAAATCCTAATAATGCCCTTTATTTTCCACTGCTTTTACTTGCTTATTTGTTTTCATCACGGTCCAACAATTAACGTGCGATGGGATTAGATCGAGTTTTAAACCATCTTTTAGAGTATTAATTAGATATGATGGTGGTGATGTTTCCCTTGAGAACGAGAACTAAGAGAAGTAAGAGAGAAAAAAAACAAACATAAAAAATAATTTAAGAAATATGAGATCTTTATAAAGAAATTTATCATAAGTATATATTTTTTATGATAAATTGAGGTTTTAGTCATTTGCATTACTATAAGAAATAATTACAGAAGAGCTACATCAGAAATCTTGTAATGCTCAAATATTACAATAAAAGAGTAGTTTGATGACTAATTAAAAGATGAAATAAGATGTTTTTAAAATCTGGACTCACAATTTATCACATGTTAATTATGATTCACTTGTTTTTTATTTAGCTAATCAAAACTAATTTCTTACTCTTAAAAACAAGGGTCGCAAACAGTTTTTTTTTTTTTTTTTTTTAACAATATTTTTAGTACAAAAAGTTCTAGTTCAAAAAAATTTTTTATTAAAAAACTATTTTAAAAAAATAATAAAAAGGCTATCCGAAATAAAACCTTAGTGGCATTTGACGATTATACGAAAATGAAAGAATTAGGAATTTGTTCTTCTTTCGCATAACTGGTTGAGCTAAAACGGGCTTTTGGGCTGTTAAATGGGCCTTTTCTTAAAATGATGCTTTGTTTGAGCGGCTCAACGGGCTAAAGTAGTGGTGTAAACTTGCCCAGTCGAATCAAATTTTTGCTTAATCGAGTCGAACTCTTTTAATTTATACTTAGCTCGAATCGGCTTCATTTTTTAAAATAAGTTGCTAGAGACAATCACTCTTGAACTAAAAAAAAATTATACTGCAGCAACAACATCAGCTTGTATCCCACTATGTGCGATCGGCCACATGAATCTTTTTTTTTTTTTCATTGTGCCATATTAAAAGCTAAATTCTCATTTAAATCTAAAAAAAAAAGAGTTCATTTCTAATATTTTATAATCAATTCTTTTTAGGTCTAGCTCTACCTTTCTTTGCATAAGTCAAATATAATGCATCTACTTTCCTAACCGGTTCATCGGAAGGCCGCTCGTGACCAAACCATCTAAGGCGACTCTCTCCAATCATCTAAAGCCTTTAGACCCTAAGTTGACCTCCATAATTCAAGTTTACCTTCAACTCCCTCTTTATAAACAAGAAAATTATCATCAGCAAAAAACATACACTAGGGTACAACGGTACAACCTCTTGCAAATGTCTAGTAAAAACATCTATGACTAAAGCAAAAAGATATGGGCTTAAGGCTTAAGGCTGATCCTTGATGTAATCCAATTGAAATAGGAAAATACTTGGTCAAGCCACCTTGTGTCTGAACACAAGTAACAGCTCCTGCATATATATCATTAATGACTTGAATATAAGCATTATCAACCCTTTTCTTTTCTAAAACACTCCATAGCACTTCTTTTGAAAATTTATCATATGCTTTCTCTAAATAAAAAAAAAAAAATCATATGTAGATCATCCTTATCCTCTATAGTTCTCCATCAAACCTCTCAATAAAAGTGTAGCTTCCACATAAACTTGCTCGACATGAATCCATATTGATTCTGAGAAACATTAGTATCACGCCGCAACCTATGCTCCATAAGTCTCTTCTATAGTTTTAAAGTATGACACATTAACTTAATTCCTCTATAATTCACACAATCTTGTGTGTCACATTTATTCTTAAAAATATGAATCAAAACACTCATTCTACGCTTATCTGACATCTTTTTAGTTTTCAAAATAGTATTAAAATATTTAGTAACCAAAAAAATTCTTTCATCCCCTAAGCATTTCCACACATTTATTAGAATATCATCAGGTCCAACAATTTTTCCACACTTCATTTTATTTAAAGCCTCTCTAATTTCAATTTTACTAATACCCCAATAAAAACAAAAAAAAAAATATTTTCATTTAGGTTGCCAAGGTCACTAAATTTAATCGTATTCTCATAATCCCCATTAAAGAGTTTATAAAAAATATCTCATCCACCTTTGTCGAATAACCTCTTCTAAAAATTTTTATACTAAAAAATTATTTTAGAAAGCAATAAGAAAGCTCTTCCAAATAAAATATAGTAAAATATAAAACTCTATGCCATAGGCCTTTCTTTAGACCCCCATATTTATAAGTTCAAATTAAGATTTGACATTATAAAAAAAAGACTATATTTAAACTATGCAAATCAAAATATACATAGTTAAACACCAACAGTGACTTGTAAAAATACTTGGGATATGTAGTCAAAATATATAAAAAAATACATATAGATTGCTCAGTTGAAGTTCCTGATAGGCAAAATCGATGGGTGAGTTGATCTGATATTGACAAGTAGCTTTTGTGCTTAGGTGAGTTCTTATCAATATAGAGGCTACAATGTCTAACAATTTTATCATGACTTTGATGAATTCACAGTAAGCCTAACAAGCCCCTGATGGCCTTGGTGAGTTTGTGATAGCCATGGAGAGTTCAATATTTTCTTTGTAATAACTAGAATTTGTCATATTAGAGAAATAATATATAATAAATATTTATATTTCAAAATTTACTCATTTTTTTTCATTTGTTTATGTACTTTTAATTATTGATTTACCTTCTAAAATCCCTTCGATTTGTACATGTAATCAAGCAATTTGACAACACGTGCAGCAATGGAAGCCGACAGCCGACGGTGGCGATGGTGGACGGTAGGGGGGCGGGGGAGGGTCGTGAGCGATAATGTGTGGTAACAACAGCTAGTGGTGGCAAGAAGTAGCAAAAGATGTTGCTTGCAATAAAACAGATTTTCGTTCAAAGCTGGACGAACTTAATTATTTTATGATTTTATCTAAAAAAATAAACTAAAGCATTTTTACAGTACTACATTCCTTTTATTTTACTCTGCATTATTTTTCATCCAATCAAACAACAATATTTTTAAAACACATATGAAAGGATTATTCTATAAATACTTTGCTTAGAACTAAATAACCCCTTCCATTTTTATGTCTTTATCTTTCCCTTTCATCTCCACTACAACTTCTCTCTTTTCTTGAGCAAGTGTACGGCATAAAGTGTTCATAAAATGTATACAGAACTTTTCCAAGGCAGATTTGCTGTTTAGTTCATTAGTGAAAGAGTACAACTTCAAGCAAATCCCCAAATTCATTCAAAGCCTTCAAGCTATATGGTTCTATATCAATTAATAAAAAAATGATTTAATAAGCAATAAAAATATCGTCCCCAATGAAGCCTTCATCTTAAATTGCAACTCCCCTTCTTTCTGTAAGTGTCAAACTTTTTTTTTTTTGGAACGTTCAGGCCAATTAAAATAAACTCGTGCATATATTATATATGTAAGACTCAAATTCAAGACCCCTTGATTAGAAACCAAAGCTCCCAACCAATAGAGCAATGTTAGTTGTGTAGTGCCAATCATCTTTACTAAGCTTTATGTGTTGATTTGACAAGCGAAAGGATCACAAAATCAGAGCTAAAAACCAGAACTAAAAAATTAAAATAATTAACATTGGACTAAGATCAAATTTTGGATCTGGTTGGGACAATTTTTTTACTATTTTATTTTTTGATTACAAATGTAGTTTATATTTGACAACTATTTTCAATAAATTTTTATACTAGAAGAAATACATTTTACAATAACTTTCAAAAAAAATATTTTTTGCCCGCAATATCTTTACAATTACTTCTACAAAATATTACAAACTTCCCCAATAGAGCCTTAATCAAATTTGCATTCATAATGTGACCTTCCATATTTCATGTACCGTAGGATCTTTTAAAAAAAGTCTTAAGCACCGTTCTCCAAAAAAAAATGCCCTAAAATTACACTACTCCACTTCCACAAAATAAAAAAATAAAAAAATAAATAAAAAACTTTCTCTCATATTACAATCACTTGGCTCACTCACGCACCAAAACTCATACTTATTTTAGTTTTGTGTAGAATCTTATTGTATTGATCAATAGGGTTATCCAGTTGGCTGGTGGGTTGCAAGGAGTCCTACCCCTACTTGGGTTCTGAGTGTTTTGCTCTTGATTTTTTTTTTTTTTTTTTTTTTTTTTTTTTTTTTTTTTTTATGTACAACTATTTGTAGCAATGTGTACTAGAGCGCTGCAGCACTATAATTTTTTTGAAGATAGATAAAGAGTGAAACACTACGATGTTGCCAAGGAGCATTGAGACGCTTCGGACCCCAACATTGCAGCGCTCCAAACCCCTAAATTGTAGCTCTATCAAAAAGACATGATGCAGAGAGTTGAGCGTCGCGACATTGCGAGGTGGGATAGCAAAATTCTTACTCATTTTTCACAAGTGCTGCGTCTCTTGGTAGTTTTATTGTATCTATTTGTTAGTTATATTATAAGAACGATGCAAGAGTGAAGAGAGAATGAGTGAGAGATAAGAGAGTTTTGTGCTATTTCTTCCAATTTTTATAGTTAATTTCTTAGTGTGGTATGACCCCATAATTTTTTCCCCCATTTTTATTTTTATGTTTTCCATAAAACTATATAACGTTGCATTGTTATGTACCCAAGCATTACAATATTGTATAATTTTCATGGAGACAGACAGAGAGATAAGCGCTATAGGCTACCAAAGAGCGTTGCGGCCCTTCAAACCGCAACACTGCAGCACAGTCAAACAGATAGGAGACAAAGTTGATTGTTGTCTGACAGTTTTCTTACTTATTTTTTATGAGAGTTGCATCCCTTAGTACTTTTATTGTATCTCTTTATTAGCTTTATTATGAGAATGATGCAAGAGTAAAGAAAGACACGGGCAGAGTGAGAGCAGATAGATCTTTACTATTTCTCTAAAATTTTCATAGTGAATTTCTGTGTAGCGGCTCCGTAATTTTTTCCGGTTTCAAATATTTTCATGATAAATTTTGGTGTTGTTTATTTCCCCTGCATTCTTTTTTTTCATTTGTGTTCACTGCATGCTTTAACTTTCCCAACAACTTGAACTATACATTCATGTAATTACAAACTTTTGCTTAACTGATAACATCTCTTGCGCATTTCCAGCAGCTGAGTTTCCTGATGTATCAAAAATAAGTGAAAGATATGCTATACGGGTCATAAAATCTAGCTGAATGAAAAGGATGCAAGCATTTTTTTTCTTTCCTTATAATTTTATTTCTCAATAGAATGCAATTAGACTACATTTGATACAAAGTAGAAGTTAAGCTCAATAAATTTTCTAGAAATATTTCAGACGATAGCAAGCCTCATTTAGCTAAAAGATAACAAGTCTAATTTATCTAAAGGGCTTAAGTAATCCAACTTTCTTAACATGTAATTAACACAATCGTTTCATAATTCTTACCGTCCTGAGTAGGAAATCCAATGCAGGAAGTACGAACAAGCAATTACTAGCCATGGCAGAGAAAGAAAAAACAGATATTGCAGTGTAATTTAGGTTTCGTTTGGGACGTCTTTTTTACTGCTTCTTAAAGTAATTTTCTAGCACAGAAATTAAAGCAAAAGCAATAAAAAAGCCGTCCCAAATAAAACCTTAGTCCAACATATCCATTTCACAGAAGTAGCTGCATCAGAGACAATCTTACATTAATTATTATAACAGAAGTAAAGTCAATCTTCAAAATGGTGCAGCCTGCTAGATAAATTTTTTTAATTACTTAAAGCTTTCATTAAGGTAAACTTTCCTCACTAAGAGAAACATATTATTATTTTGTCAGTAAAGGAAAACTGATAATTATCAGAGCAGATACATACCGATACGATACAGAAAGCGTCAACAAGGCAATTGGCTTCATCAATACAAGTTTGATGTCCAGTTGAAGAAATTTAGGTCCAGAAATGATCCAAACTTCACAGTGCTCATAATCAACATTCAGCTATGGGAAAGGCTGAGCCAATCTTGTCACGTCCTAAATGATAGCATTTAATGTTGACAGAGTAGGGACCCAAACGAACATGGTTATCTTCTTTACCCACAAAGAAGCAAAGAGTGTAGAGGGCAACTTCGAACTCCGGGCTCACACCAACTAGAGTGCTGGATACAGACTTCAGGACACCATTCCACTCGAATTGAATGGTTAGCAACTGAGTTTCTGAGTCTGGCTGTATTTTTCAAAAATAGAAGAAAAATTAGATAGCTATTACATATTAAACGAAAGAAGGAAGACATAGTGAAGGTGGGTAAGTTCTTTAAATTAAAATACTTAACATATTATAGTGAATAATGTTGTACATTTCATGAATTTAGTATTCTTAGGTTTCGTTTGGCGGCTTTCTTTATGCTTCTTAAAGCAACTTTTTTAGTAAAAAAAAATTAAAAATCATGACAAAGAAGTCCTGTTTCCAATCACATTTCTTATCTAGGCAAAATGCAGTTAGTCTTTTAAGTCAACCTCTATTTTTTTTTAAGTCCGCCTCTATCTTTTTTAACATAAGTCAAATCTAATATATCTACTCTCCTAAAAAGATCATCGGAAGGCTGCCGTTTTATGTGATCAAACAATCTAAGACGACTCTCTCTAATCTTATATTGCACTAGAGCTACTCTAACATTTTCAAGAATATGCTCATGTTGTATCACATCTCTAATAAGAACAAAGCCACTTATCCACCAGATCATTCTCATCTCTACAACACTTAATATGATGCTTCAATTTGAATAGCTAATTTTGCACCATAAAGCATTGCAAGTCCCAACACCATCTTATAGAATTTTCTCTTAAGTTTGAGGGGAACTTTTATATCACACAACAAGCCCAATGAATTCCTCCACTTTTAAGCACCCAATTTGAATTCTACCAATAATATCCACATCCATTACACCATCACACTGAACAACAGACCCAATATATCTAAAACGACTAATCACCTAAAGTTGCAATCCCCCACTAGATCTATTACGGTTTACGACTAAAATTACACTCCATATATTTGGTTTTACATCTATTCAAGCGAAAACCTTTAGACTCTAAGGTTGACCTCCATAATTTAAGTTTACCTTCAACTCTTCTCTAGTCTTAACAACAAGAAGAATATATCATTAGCAAAAAGCATACACTATGGTACAACCTCTTGCAAATGTCAAGTGAGAACAGCCATGACTAAAGCAAAAAGATATGGGCTTAAGGCTGATCCTTGATGTAATCCAAAAAAATAGGAAAATACTTGATCAAACCACATTGTGTTTGAGCACAAGTAATTAGCAAAAAGTATATACCATGGTACAACCTCTTGCAAATGTCCAGAGAGAACATCCATAACTAAAGCAAAAGATATGGGCTTAAGGTTGATCCTTGATGTAATCCAACAAAAATAGGAAAATACTTGATCAAGCCACATTGTGTTTGAGCACAAATAATAGCTTCAGCATATATATCCTTAATGACTTGAATATAAGTATAATTAACCCCTTTGTTTTCTAGAACTCTCCATAACACTTCTCTCAGAACTTTATCATGTGCTTTCTCTAAATGGAGAGTGCGAAAAAAGACTAAATTGCTAATAAGGTCAAAAACATAAGGACCAAACTTCTATTTACCTACTTTTCTAGAAAGAGATTTGGATGCTCTTTTAAGAGTCAATACTATAGTAATACAAATATGAGCCCTCTTTTAACAATAATGTGTAGTGAATTGTTGCCAGTGATTGAAATTTTAATCATTATCCAGCATTGCTCAAAAAGACTATGGGGATATACAATGCATAACATGACATGTTTACTTGCATTGAATAGTGTTGATTAAAAATATTAATTAATTATTTGAATAAAATATTAAATAGAATTTAATTAATTTGCTCTAGTTTCTAATTCTTACATTTTTTTAAGTTAACATATGCCTCTTATGTAACCTTCTCTTGTATAGCCTTGTATGTGGCTTTATTTCTTATATATGTTTTTCATAAGCAAGTGGGGTCTCTTGCGGCTTTGGAAGCCTGAGAGAACTAGGAGGCAAGCCAAGCAAGCAGCGAATGAGAGAAGAGGCAAACCAGGAGAGGGATCGCAACCTCGAGTAAGAGGAGGACAGTGCGAATGAGGAGACTGAGCGAGAGCAGCTCTCGGGCTTCTTGTGCGATTCAAAGGTAAATCAGAAGGAGATCTTCCATTGAGAGAGAGGTAAGTATCTTTTCTCTTAAACTCTTCCATTTGGAGTTCCTTCGAAATCGATGAACGAGGTTGGGGCATCATTGAGGGGCCGGTTTTGAGAATGAATTGAGGAAGTTGGAAAAAAGAATAAAAAAAAAAGGTCGACAAATAAGCAATCTCAAGTAATATCTCTCAATTGTAATTTCTTTAAGAAATTTGAAAGATTTATCTAGATATATGCATTGTAAAACATTGTAACTTGCTTGTGCATCTTAATCAAAGAAGCTAGCCCTCTTTCTCCCCGTGGATGTAGGCACCCCATGCTGAACCACATAAATTCATGCGTTCTTGATTCTTTTTGTAATTGTTTTTTATAATTCTTAGATTTACATGTTTTATGTTCTAGTTTGCAATATTCTTGTTTGAGGATTTTATGTACAATCTTACTTACTGATTTTGTCAAGAAGTTTTATCTCTTGTAGTAAATTGTATAATTGTTGGCCGATTTTAGATTTTTGCATATATCTTGTATAGCTTTCGTGTAACTTGAATTATCAATCAATTACTATTGCTATTGGCTTGTAAGTGTTATCTAAAGAAAGGCTATGTTATTGACCAATAACTCTTAGTCATATTGTGCATATGTAAGTGAAGAAAAGTTTCCAATTAATTGAATAATAAATTGGTAACTTACTAATTTTACATTTGTAAATAAAATTAAGATAATTCTTTATTTACATAACATAATCTAAATTTCACTAGCTTGAGGTTTCTATTTCAATTGTAGGCAATTTTTAATTCAAAGATTTAGTAACTCAATTTGAAAAAGATCCTAAATCAGTTGGGCATTTAAAAGTCCTTTGAAGTTTAACAAATTGGTATCAGAAACGCTAGTTAGGTTTTAAACAGAATGGGGTTTCAAAGGTTAAGATCGATAGGTTTGATAGAAAAATAGATTTTATTCCAAAGAACATTCAGTCAGACCAAAGTCATATTGGCCAGTTAGATAAATCAAATTTTATTCTAAACAAAGGCAGATGTCTTATTGCAAGTATGAGGCATACAAGAAAAACTTTAAATAATGAAGTTAATTATTAAGAATGTAATCAAGAAATTAAAAATACTTACATGCTCTGCATACCTCCTGGGAAAAATATAGCCTTGATAGTCAACATTTCCTTTAGCTTCTTCCAGATAAAACTGCACAGGTTAGTACCATAGTTGATGCTTTCAGAGCTACCAAGGAATATCCATTAAAACTGTGGCAAAGTCCTAGTAGTCGGTAGTCCTAACCATTGACTATGAAATGGGTATAAATGTAGTGAAAAAATATAAATTTAGATGGTAAGATTGATCCTTCAATAAATATAAATCTTTGCATCAAGATCCAAGAAACAAAATTTTAGGGGCTATTTGGGGATCATTTTCTCTCTTTTTTTCTCTTATGTTTTAATATAAAATAATAACATGTTTGGAGTCCTATTAGTTTTGTTTTAAAACAACTAAAAATTATAAATCGAGCATGCATATTAAAAATTAAAAATAGTGACCTCAAACCGCCCCTTAGTTGCTTCTAAATAAAGTTCGTTGTCTTTCAACAAACATGGATCCTCTCAAATTACCAAGCCAATTGTACAATAATTCCCCCTACCCCAGCCATTCATTTGATTTCGAGAAACTGGGGCAAAGCACACCAACAAAAGAGTGTCTTTAATAGCAACGCTACTTGGATAATTTCTACACAACAAAGCTCAAAGTGATTTGGTAAAGAAGTAGGTTGAAAAAATTTTAACCATGCAGGAATGGATGACTGAGATGTAGGTAATTGCACCATGCCATAACCACGATAATTGGAGAGGATTCAGAACAGATTTTTTCCTACTGATGCCAAAGGAGAGGAAGCACTCATGGTCATTTTTTAACCATTGCAATTAGACCTAGACTTATGGTCTCCCACCATGCTGGTTGTTCTTACTTCAGTGGAACTTTATAGAACAATATTTTCATTAAAATACTTAAAATACTACCTGAATCCAGTTGTGAAAACCCGAGACAGCATTTTCCCCATGACCCTTGATTTCCCCAACAAAAACATGTTCAAAAGCAGAAGAGGAGCCATGTCCACCTCCTCTTGAATAAAGATCAAACCATAGATGAGTCAACATTTCCTTAAACTCTTCAGCATTACCAGATACAATGCCCTTCTCTACAAGATATTTGTGCAGATAATTAATTGGAGGTGTCCTGACTATCTCCTGAATAAATGCAGTCTGCTCGTGCCTCTCTTCAGGAGTTACAACTTCTTTATATCCTTCTTGAGGATTGTAGTTATCCAAAAGGGAGCAGAAACGAGCATAAGTAGAGCGCCTAAGCACATCATCACCCAGCCACTTAAACAAGCTTCCTGATGCCATATCTCCCTTCTGGTGAGCTCTTTTCCCCTCACCACAATCAATTTCGTAATCCTTTCCAGGAACCAAGCGGTTTAAATCAAGTTCCCACAGCTTACTACAGGCTTCAGACAAGTCAGAAAGCTCTGTTCTTGATGGCTGAGTGTCGGCACCATAGTTTATTGCATTAGTGTACATCTGATCACTAGGAGGCAGCTTGAACATTTGCCAGTTTTCCTTGGGAACCTGCAAATTAAGCAACATTCAAAGATCGAGCAACACAACATTATCACAAAGAAAAAAAAAAGAAAGAAAAGAAAATGTATATTTAGGTAATGCAGAAATCCAATAATAAAATATCATAATCCGAAACATTTCGTAGGCAACCCATTTTTACACAATCTTTGAAAGAAAACATAAGCTCTTAAACTCAAGTAAGACCTCTTTAAAATTTGCAGACATTGGTGAGGTTCTGTGCCAATAAAACTCACATAGTCCAATATAACTTATTGTTTTAAATCACTCAAACCACTCTTCATAAATGCAAACAGATCAAGTGCATACATAGCTTTGCTATGAAATGTAATACTTAGAGAACCACATCAACTTAAATTAGCAAAAAAACGAATGACACAACTGCAAGATATCCATATTATGAACAAATAATAGCAGCATTTAATGGCCTTTTTTCTCAACCTAAAATTGGTAAGGGAACAAGCCAATGGAACCATTCAATGCTACTAAAATTAGTGGCTCTCATTTTGAACAACATAGAACAATAAAAAACATGAGAAATTCAGCAGGACAGGAGAGCATAAAAAAGGAACATCAGGAGAGTGAACAGATACTTTATGGAAAGCTGAAGGATGTCGCTTCTTATTGTGAGAGCCCTGGCCAACAACTTCCCAATCACCATCTATCTTCTCCTCTTTACCATGAGCCAGATCCTCCTTTTTCTGGCTTATCCAAAAAAATAAAAACAATATTTAGAATCAAATCATTCAACAAAAACATCGGCCTTCAAAACCAAAACTGCTCACTTTTCTTGAATCCCAAGAATAAGCATTATGCCCTAAACTGCTCTCCTGCTCAGCTTCCTCATCCTGACCCATCGAACAAAATAAAACATTCAGTACTTTAGCAAATTAACCAAACCATCCCTAGATTCGCTCAAGTCCATTCTCATATATTTAATATAAGTGTCAAAAGGTGAGACCTTTCTTGAAAACCTATGGTTAGAAGGGTAACCATAGCTGCTACCTTGCGCCTGCCCTTGACCTTCGTGCTTCCCGGTCGAAACCACCTGCACACCCTCTCAGGGATCAGTTAAACCAGTAAGAATGAGAAGAAGAAAAAGAAGAATTAGGAGGAAGATGAAGAGACATCAGCCCAAGTGGATCTAGATCGCTCTTCGCCTCCCGGGGACGACTGGCGCTCGGGGTGGTCATCGCGATCTCCTGCTAGAAACCCTATAGCCACTTCTGCCAAGCCCTTGATAAGCCCTTCCATCTCTCTCTGTGACCACTCAAATGGGTGGTTCGAGCTTTGGAACACCGAAGAAATAAGGGAATTGATCAAATTGAGTGGTTTAACTAAAACATGAAGGTTGACATTATTGAAAGAGGGCTAATGGCGGGTAAGAGAGAGAGAGAGAGGCAACGACCAACTAGAACTTATAATGCCAGACAACGACTAGCCAAATTATCCCATCGAACGCGCGGCATGGATAACTTTGCAGACGGCCATGAGAAGGAAAAGAAGGCATCAAAAGTCGTGCAAGACTGTGCGACTTTAATATTGTTACACGTAAGAGGGTGCACTTCAATAATGCATAGGCATAACAAATAAATTAATCTGCCTAAGAGCCAAGATCTGAACAAATAATATATATATATATATATATATATATATATATATATATATATATATATATATATATATATATATATATATATATATATATATATATATATATATCATCAGAAAAAAAAATATATGATGATACATATGCAAACATTAACCTCAAAATTTAATAAAAATTTAAACAGAGAACTACAACTTAGATGTTAAATTCATAAAAATAAATTCATACCATCTTTCTAAAGCATCTTATGCATTTTTAACTTATGGTTATTTAATTCTCTTTATTAAATGCTGAAATATTTATTATAGGGTTTAAAAAAAAATTCAAGGATGTGACACTGTAATTGAGGGTCAAAAAAGAGATTATTACGTGTGGAGTTCAGATCAGAGCTGTGTTCTATTTTTGTGAGTGTACACAATAGCGTAATAAATGTGCAGTAAAAATAGTGGTGCACAGTAACTGTGTTTTACTATACACATAAAAATCGAACAATTTTATGATCCGAACTCCGCACGTAATAATTTCTCCCAATCGAGGGTGACTCTTTCAGCCAAGACATAAGTTAGACTATGAGGTCATTCAAAATAAACATGTTGTATTTTTTATTACTAATTTTGTATAATTTTGTTATTACTATAATAAAATATGCTTAATAAGCTTATTTACTACTGTAGTTTAATAATCATGATGTCAGATGTCAGATGTCATGAGGGCATAGGGCATTAATAGAGGGCCTCAATGATGTCTTCACACATTCTTATACTACTTGAGCCCATGTTTCCCCGCTATGAGAGAGAGTTATGAGAGCAGTTTGAGGGATAAATTGATTAATTTCACACGAGTCAATGGATCAATCTATTTGCATAGCAGCGTATGTCATAGCTAAACTTTTTTTTTTTTCCTTTTTTGATGACGGTGCTCTAGGTGAAGTTCAGGATGATGACGGTGATAATGATAATAATAATGACAAGTACTTGTTTGTTTATCTTCTTCCTCACCCAGCTGGGCAAGCTCCCTTGCAGGAGCCATGAGCCTCGTTTTCCTCTGTCATGGGGGGTATCCGGGTCATATACATAAGCATGGGAAGAACAAATGTAGCGGTCTCTCTTGAAACAGTCTCAGCTATGCCGATAACATCACGCTGCTGCAAACCCAGAGGAATGGTTGCCATTTGGATGGGAGATGGCTTCTTGTAACCAGCCTTCTCAGCCTCCTTAAGAAGCATAGTACTGAGCTTACTCTCGCTCCATTTGCACATAGGTCGAGCGATACGGGACCCCTTGTAGAAGATGCTGTAGTCTTCACGGAAGATGTGTCAATCTCTCTCTGTCATTTCCTCAAGAGTCTTCTCAATCCAATGCTTCGCCGACTCTGTGACGACCGGTTTGAGAGATTGCGACGGCTCGTCATCCTCGTTGTCGCCATTACCCCAAAACTGATGTGGTTTCTGATTTCTTGAGGATTTCTTAAGCGAATCTGGAGCAAATTTGGGCGTGACGGTGGGTTTAATTGGGATCGAAATCTCTTCTTCTTCCTGTTGTGTGCCCGAGCCGATCCAATAGGAGATGACGTCACCCGAGTGAGCTTGCATCTCTTTGTGCGTGCTTGAAAGGAGACAACGATGGCGAAGACAACGACAATATTGCAGATGATCCAATTGGCATGAGCGAAGGCGCCAAAGTCGCACTAATTGGGAGCGGACTGAAGTCACATGGAGGGTTGGAGACGGGATTGGGAGAGCGGGATGTGGGTAGCCCGTGAGCACCGGTCTGTCTCGAGAGAAAGTGGAGGGAAGTTGTGGATTTGGAGTTGGAAGCAAGGTCGAGCTCGCTGGAGGCGTGCGGCGATTCGTGCGTGCGGGAGGCAGAGGACTTTTGTGATTCTTTATCACTCAACGAAATCGATATCAGCGGCAAAAGGATCGCATTGGAGTGGGGTCGGTTGTACAGGCGCGTTGGAGGAGAGGAAAATGTTTAAGCGACAGTGTGCGAATTGATTGCGGATCTGATCGCGTGCTGGAGAAGATGAGAGGATCAAACACGAAGACGCTAGTATGGTTGCCGACGATCGTATTCTGTCTAGGGAATGAATGAAATTAGAACATGAATCAATCATTTGATCAAGTGATGCATTCACTTGAGCTGCCCGGAGGGCTTCACGGATTTGATCATCATCCACCGCCCATCTTCTTCAGTTTCAATTGATTTCGATAGCCCATTTTCTTCGATAATTCATCATTCTTCGCAAGCTCGAGGTTCTGATACCAACTAATACAGTGAATAAGCAGAAGAATTGAATCTGCTAGAAAGAATTCTCAATCAAAGGAACAAACACAAGCTTAAAGTTTCAAAAGAGATATATATTCATCAATGCCTTTTCGTACTACAATACTAGCATATATAAACTAGTCATAGAATATTCTAGACTTTCTATGTAACAAACTAATAACACAATCCTAAGGTAAACATTAACTAAGATGTTCCACATCACCTGCCATGAGAGAAACAGCACTTGCAGGTTCCCGGGAATTGGAGAATTCCAGTGTTATGATAAGGTAACAAGTGATTAGAATTGAAACCTTAAATTATTACTAAGAAGCTTAAAGTTGCCTTCTGAAATATCTTTGAAGTGTAAACATAACTAATTGAGGATTAATAAACAAAACTGCTGGAAAGATGGCAGAAAATATCTTACCACATAGCTCTTGTGTAAAAGTGCATGAAGGCATCGCTGCAAAGTCTCTTCTATTGTTGTTCGCCATTACAACTACTGAAGATGCCAGTTTCATCGTTGAAAAACAGTTGCCTGGGTTTTGATCCCTCTTCTTGGTTTCAGTCATGCTAGAATAAATGTATAAACTGCATCAGGCAGCCATGATTGCAACAACATTTCTCAACTTTTTTTATAATCAATAATGACAGGTGCAAAGATTCTAGATGAAGGAAGGAAATATAACACACAAGCCACTAACCTGAATGAGAATGGAAGTAAATTTACAGTATTCACGCATGTCTTCTTCAGAAATTTTCAATGGTATGTCCCTTCCAGAAAAGATAAATTTTAAAAGTTTTGCTGCAGGCCTCAAAACTCAGCAGAACGGTCCTATCGTTTACACAGCAAGCAAATTTCAATTGGAGATATCTCAGATGACCAACAATAAGCCAACAATATTAGCAGGGTAAAGAGAAGCTGAATTCTCTTCCATGAAAAATTGTGGGAGCAAACCTCTTATATAGCTTTTTGCCATTTCACATCATCCTCGAAGCGCCGGTAAGACCATTATCGACTAAGCTTGTAATGGTCAAAGGTTTATGCTTGATTATTATTGCATATTAACTCATATGTGATGTGCATGAGGAACTCTAAAAACAAAACTTTGCCTGAGGCCACTTTGGCCTCTGACTCTTTCTGCAGGTAACTACTGGCTTTGTCCAGTATATGCAATGTCACATCATCAAAATCAAAGGAAACCTTCTTGAACTTCTCTGCCCAAATAAAGGCTCTCTCGGCCAGCCCTTGCTTACAGAAATGAGACAGAAGGAGGTTGACCGTAACAACATTTGGAACAATGGTCATCTTAATCAACTTTCCAGTTAATATCATGGCACGACCAAGACTATCAGCACATATGCCATTCATCACAGTGTTATGAGTGACTGTGTTAGGAGTAAAGCCATCTGAGATGAGCATATCTACTATCTTTATTGCCTCAGGGGTTTTGTAGCTGCTGCAGAGGCTATGGATCCTTATATTATAAGTAAAAATATCTGGTTTGCAATCTCTTGAAGCCATTAGTTCAAAGTATCTTTCTACACGCCCAGTATCAAAAGCTCTATAACACGCAGCAATTAATGTATTAAAAGTAACGATATCTGGATATAATCCACTCCACCCAATTTGTCGGAACTTGCCATCAGCCCTCTCCAAGCATCTCTGCAGACAGAAACCATGTATAACAATATTTGTTGTGAAAATGTCAGGACTCAGTCCATTACACGTCATATCTGCTTCCAACTTCAATGCTTCTTTGCTTTCACCTATTCTGAACAGGCCAGATATTAGAGAGTTATAGATAAGATTGTTAGGGATCAATCCTCTCCTACGCATTTCATTGAAAACTTCTTGGGCTGTTTCCACGCGCTTCACTCGACAAAGGCCATTTATATAGGCCGAGAAGCCAACGACATCAAGCAGGATACCCTTCCTTTCCATGTAATTCAAGCAATCTAGAGCTTCAGATACTCTGCCAAACCTAAAGCACCCATCTATGAATATGGTGAAAGCTGATATACCCACATTGAATCTCCTCTCCACAATCTCATACAAAAGCTCTTTAGCTTCCCTTATCCTTCCTCCCCTGCAAAATCCTAAGAGCAAAGATTGCCAAGTAGAAGCAGAAGGCACAAGGCCAAATTCATCCACCATTACTCTATACATATTGATAGCTTCTTCCTCCAGCCCCTCCTTGCTATAGCCAGCAATAATTGAGTTAAAAACTGCAACACTGGGCAGCAAACAATCCTTGGCAACTCTGGGCATTAGAGATACTGCATCTTCCATCTGCCCATTCCAACAAAGGCTTGAGATTAACATATGAGTACATACCTCATCATTTAATGCATCTCTAAACAAGTTCTGAACCAGTTCTTTCCAATCTCTGCGGAACTTGTTGTGCCCTGACACAAGTATATTGAATGTATAAAAATCGGGCGAAATTCCTTTCTTCACCATCTCTTCATAAGTAGAATTAGCAAGATCAATCTGCCCAGCCTTCACATATCCATTCAGAAGGACATTATAAGTAACAATATTTGTCTCATGCCCATCTTCCACTATACGATCAAACCACCTCCTTGCCTCCTCCATCCTCCCTTGCCTGCAAAGCGCGTTGATCAAAATATTATAACTTACAATACTAGGCACATGTCCCAACTCAAGCATTTCATCAAACAGCTTGAACGCATTCCCCGCACGACCAAACAAACAATGCACTTTCATAACAATATTAAAACTGCAAGCATCCGGCTCAAGTTTATACTTTGGAAACAACCAAAACAGCCCTTCCCCGGCTGCAACCCTTCCTTTGAGGCATGATCCAAGAATCATCGCATTGAAGGTCCTGACGCTCGGGCGAGGACCTCGAAGAATCATATCCCGGAACAATTTCCAAGCATTTCGAGAATCCCCCGTCCTGAAGAGAAGCCGGAGGAGAATAGCATGGACTGAGAGGCTCGGGGTATTACCAGCTCGCCGGATCTCTGCCAAAGCTTGGAGCGCCTCTGATACCATACCAGCGCCAAGAAACGCGCGAAGGACGAGGTGGAGGGCGTGATAGTGTGTGGAGTAAGAGTGATGGAGAGCAGCCCAGCGGAGGAGCTCGGTGGCGCGGTGGGGGCTGAGGCGGTGGAGGAGACCGGAGAGGATGCCTTGTGCTAAAGGTTTCAGCTTTTCGGTTGAGAAGATGAGGAAAGCTACGTCGCAAGAGAATACGACAGCATCGGGTGAGAGGTCGGGGAAGGCGATGAGTAAGAAAGAGAGAGCAGGGCGGGGGTTGCGGAGAGAACAAAGAAGGTCGGCGAGAGGGGCCGAATGGAATCCTAGGAGGAGGGAAGAAGCGGCAGTGGAGCATTGAGGGTCGGTTTTCAGAGCCGTGGCAAGTTGACGGAGGAGTTCGAGGCGAAGAATTAGACCGAGACGAGGCTGGGGGTGTGTGCGGCAGGGGAGGAATTGTTCGATAAGGGGATCGGATAATGGAAGTGCATATGAGGTGGAAGCAACGGTTGCAGTAGAGAACGAGGCCAGGGTTCCGGATATGAGGAAAGATTCGATGGCAGCGCGACGATGTAAGGTGACGGAGAACATCGAGTCGCCCCGCACACTGGGAAAACCCCGGGGTTATTGATTTGAATTTCGAAGAATTTAGAAGAGCGATTATCGGTTATTCATTTTTTATGTACGATTATATCGGGATTTAAATTATTATATATATAGCGCTCGAAATTTTATCAGTGGGAGATTTCTATTTGATAATTTTCTTAATTTTTTAATGTAATTTTTTTAGTATAAAATTTTTTTGAATTAAAAATATATTGTACAAAATAATAAAAAATTGTCTCAAAGCCTTAGTTGTGACTTTGCTATCTTTTCTTACTCTATTGAGCCGACAGATTCTGTTGCTAGCAAGGTTTTGGGGGGTGGGGGGCCTAAAAAAAATGAAATTAAAAAAAAAAATAGAAAAAACAAGTAGGAAACTTCAAAAATTAAATCGGAGATTAATATTAAAACATTATATAAAAATATTCTGATACTATAATAGAATTAAAAATTATTAAATTTATTTCCAAATTAATATTATATGTAAAAATTTATATTACACTAATATCAAAATAAATTTAATGATTTTTAAGCTGATATCACAACATAATTTTTTCTCCCCAATCCTCCATGCACTTTCCTTCAAATGCCTTTTAATAGAGCTATAAATAAATCAATTCGCACCAAATTACTTCGTTATTCAGGTTAATTCATTTATTTTCTCATCAAGTTTTAATAGAACTTCAATATAATATGAGTTCTTAAATATTGTTCAATATTAATTACGAAAATTTTTTATCAAATTTGATCTTACATTGAACTTTAATCAAATCTAAATAATTAAATATTTGATATTAATAATTTAACCTTATAACCTAATTATGAATGTAAAAAAATAAATAAATAATACATATAATTCAAAAAGCCAAATTACTGAATATAATTGAAATTAACATTATTTATTAAGTACACTTGAAATTGTTTGATAAATTTTAAATAATAAGAAAATACTTAAATCTAACTAACAATTTATTTAATGTTTTCATCGTGTATATAATTAATAAAATTTGCAATTTTTAAAATATACTAACTACATTAAAATTTAATAGAAGATCATTAATCAACATATAAAACAATCATTATATGAGTTTTTTATTATATTTTTAACAAGCTATTTATTAAATAATGAACAAAAATGTTCAAAAACATAAACTAAAAAAGATGACTAATCAACTGAAAATACTCCAAATACTATAATTCAAAAAATCACATCAGAAGAAATAATAGAAAACGGCCATAAGAGAATATCATAAGAATTATGCCGAAAATAACAAAGATAATATCCCATTTAGTCCTAAATAATCACTCTGTCCATCTCGTTACCTAAAAGTACAAATGGCCAGCAGGAACTATCCCCTACAGAAAACATTTCTTATCAGTGGGCTTTTGAAAGAATTCCTCAGCAGCCTCAGCTCGCCATCAAACTTATAGCACAAAAGATGGCACTGATATTATTATTGTTGAGGCTATCACAACAGCCTTTGATGCTGAAGTGACAAGTAAAAATTTCTAACAATAGCCCGTTGATAGAATTTTTTGATCCTATACAGATTAACACTCCACATTAAAAACAAGCTATTTACTTGAGATGAGAGTGAAGACTAGAACAACATACTCGTAGAGTGGTTCGTCGCCAGATTCTCCTTTCTCAACTCTTTTCATCAACTAAGGTTTCGTTTAGGACAGCTTTTTTATTACTTCTTAAAGCATCTTTTTAGTACAAAAATCTGCTTTAAAAAGCAGTAAAAAGCCGTCCCAAATGAAGCCTAAGAGCAGTTCGTACACAGGGATCTACATAGTTTGGATTCCCTGTGTGTAAAATGCCGCAGTTGCGAATTCAGAATGGCTTCCAAAAGTAAGAAAGTAAAAAGGCTATCATACTATTGGGATGGGGAAATCAAGAACGTCTCTATGGATTCTCTTCTCAGTTTGGACAGCTTTGGCAGCTGCAACTCTAGCTGCATTGGCTGCTTTATTCGCAGCAGCAACAGCTTTGTTTACTCTTTCATCAACCCTTGGCACATGATATGCCTTATCTGCTGCTGTCCTTGCTTCCTGGTATTCAAGATTTAGTCAGTATGTATGCTATGTTCCACCGATACACCTATTTATGAAGGTGTGTTGTATTAGATACTTATCGGCCACGAAACACATACAATACGGCACTGATATGTGTCGGAGACGTTTAGCTCTTATATGTTATTCAATAAACATGCCACCAAATCATGCAACATCATAATTAGTGGAATCATGCCACAAAATTCTTATTAGGCAATGAATTTTAACTCTTCCCTTGACTCAATGCTTACTTTTTATTTTAATATTATAAGATACAAAGCTACAAATGATGTTGCTTTTATTTTTTTTGTCAATTCAAATATTATGCTTTGATTGCTTATTTTTTTATTTTTATGTATGATTTATAATTTATAATGACGTGTCCATGCCGTACCCGTATCATGTATTTCTATGAATTGATGTGTCCCATATCCGTGTCGTCGCATCCATATCGGTGCAACATAGTATGCATGTAACTAATACAGTAAATTAGTCATTAAATATGAAATTTACAGTTTTGGAAGATGTTATGCACCTGAACAGCATTGAGTACTCTGGAATGGTTAACGGCAAATGAAGTTCCAGGGAAGGGGTTCCGAGTGCTAGAAATTTCCAGAACGCCATTTGCCCAGTGACCAGACTGTGATTCGCCATTTGTGAAGGAGTACATTCCTAAGCCTTGTCTCTTTCCCTCGTGCCATGCTCCCTCATAGCATTGCCGATTTGCAAAATGGTAAACCCCAAAACCATGCATCTTGTCAGCAAAATATTCTCCCGCATAGGTGTCCCCATTCCTTGTTACAGTAGAACCCGGATCAGTGATATGAAAACTGGGTAAAATTAAAGGCTGAAGAAAGATATTACAAAGAACAGACTTTGGTTAATAACATTGTCATTCGATATCTAAGAGACTGAAGTATAAGATAAACGATAACTAAAGGGGGCTCCATTATTGTGCAGATCGTCTATCTTATTAAAATTTTCCGATCCTAGCAATGAACATGAACATATCATGACATAATAGGAGGAGCATTTAATCTGTGCATGCCTTCGCTTCAATATACAATTTTAGTTTATGGAAAATAGAGAAGAAAAGATACAACAACAACATCAATCCTTTATCCCGCTATGTGAGATCAGCTACATAAATTATTTTTCTCCATTGCATCCTGTTAATAGTCAAATTCCCATTTCAATCTAATAAAAAAGGGTAATTTCTAATATGTTATAACCCAGTCTTTATAGGTCTACCTCTATCTTTCTTAACAAAGGCCGGATCTAATACATCTAATCTCCTAACCAGGTTATCGGAAGGCCAACATCTTATGTGATCAAACCATCTAAGCTGAGACTTCTCTAATTTCATCTACACTAGAGCTACTTCAACCTTGTCATGTATATACTCGTTTCACATTCTATCTCTAAAAGTAAAGACACTCATCCATCAGAGCATCCTCATCTCTGCAACACTTAATTTTATGCTTCTCTTTTAATAGCCAACATTATACGCAATAAAACATTACATGTCTCACCACCATCTCAAAGAACTTTTTCTTAAGTTTGAGGGTACTTTTCTTTCACATAACAGGGCCAATGTATTCCTCCACTTCAATCATCCAACTTGAATTCAACTAATAATATCCCAATCTATTTCACCATCAGATTAAAAGAATTGTGTAACCTTAAAATAAGTTCATAATGGATAGCTCCTGCTGCAAAGCTTTTTTCTAATCTCTCTGTTTCCTAGCTACATCACGTGATCAGAAATAAAATTGGTGAACAAAAACAAGGATGAATGATTAGGAAGTAAATGAGCATATACTTGATGCAACTTCAATGGAAGTTGAGCAAAAACACTTATCAAAGATAAAATTGTACGCGTTGAGATGACTGTGACCAAAGATAAAATTTAATTTGATTTTAATTGTTTTACTTAAGAAGTTCTAATTTTAGTCAAATTCAGCATGCAAGATCTAAGCTAAAACCACACTTCAAATAATTATATTTAGAGATTAACCAAAGTTTCCTAACAAGACAGGCAAACAGCAAATTGCATGGAATTATATCTAGAAAAGTATCTCAGAAAAGGAGTGGAAGTTGATCTTTTGTTTGATAAGACACTTATCAGCCTTCCTGCAGAAGAAATTGGCATGCTAGATATAATTTACTGCACAAGTCTTTATTTGTTGTTTATATTCTATTATAAAACTCTAGCACTTTATCTATTGGTGATGCAAAATCAAAAGCTTATATCGTCGAAGATTCAAATTGTGCATGCCAAGACAAAAGATAAGCCTTTTATCTGATTTTCTTGCTTCTATATATTTTTACGAATTTTAATTTAATAAATTTCTACTCGTACATGGAAAAAAATGTAATCCTATCATAAAACAAGGTTGAAAACATATATGCGCTTTCAGAAAAGTAATAGGAGGAATAGAACTAATTTAAAAGTTTAGTCGCAATGGCTAACTAGGTTTTAGTGAGTTCATAAATTAAAATCACCATTCGTTTTACTTTCAATACTTTTGTATAAGAAAAATAGTAGGTGCAAAACTATAGATAACAAATCAATTCTATCATGTGAGGCAAAAGTAAGATGAGAATATATTTACATATAACAACTTTTACCAACTTCCAAAGAGGAAACCTACCAAAGCCAAATATATTGAATATGATACTAAAAGTTATGTAGCAATCAATTTGATAGGAAATACTTGATTTCAAGTATTTCCAAATCACTTCTATAGAAATCTCGATGCAAACTGCTGTTTGCAGCAGGAAAAACAGCAAACAGTGGGAAAAAACAGGGAAATTCTGAGAGAAAATTGGAAAAACAACTTGTATTTTACTAGTAGATGCAAGAAAAATAGCAAAGATACAAGGATCCTCTATTCGAGAGGAGGATCGCACTCTCCCAATCTCTAGAATTCGTTCTAGAGCCAAGCCTCCAAGAAAACCCTAATTCCAATCAATCAAAACATGAGAGACTCCCTAATTCCCTCATGCACTTTAATACAAATTATTTCCTAATTAATTTTCCCTCCCAATGCTTGAGCCGCCCCACCCTTTTTGATGTGAAACGTACATGCGATGATGGGTTTCGTAATGAAAGCTTGCACGCTTAATTTTAGATAGAACAAATAATTATGTCTTTATAATAATTTGAACGACGAGATAAAACATTAAGAACGGAAAAACGAGCTTACGGTTGAATCACACGGGTAAGAGTTAAGATCATATAACAATCAAGTCAATCTAACGTTGCGTACATGAATGGTTTTCCACAAATATCCCTAGACTAACAATAAGATTAGTTGTTTTGAGAAGATCCCTCACAACTCATCCAATTACTAGGTTTTAGCGGAGAAGATTAGCATGATTTCCATGAATCAAGATATCACAACAATAGAGAAGTAACTACAAAGATAAAAGGGCCGGATGATGAGTTTACCCAAATAAATATGAGACTTGAAGCTTTAGTGGCTGTTTGAATGCTTGAGATGAAGTAGACGGCAACCAAAACCCTACTTGATGTGGTGGACAGCAATCGGAAACTTTAGGACAGCATCCGAAGCTCTCCCGACTGGCTGGACAGCAGGAAGAGATGCAGAATTTCTCTGGACAGCTGCAGTTTGGTCTTGGACAGATCTTGGACAGCAACCTTTCAGGTGCAAGAAACGTTGGAATGCTCTTCTAAGCTGCTGGGAACTTGGGACAGCAAAGTGTGGTCTTCCAGAGTGCTGGACAGCAAGATATTTTGTTAAAATAAGGGGACAACAAGCAGAACCTCAGGGCAGCAGCAGATTTGAAGAGGGGACGGCTGAATTAGGTGGAGGCTTCAGACCAACGTTCAATCTCAATTTGAATTTCCCTAAGGCGGGGTGGGAGGGGAATTAATTGAGGATTTACATTAATCCCATGAGGGGCAGCGATTTCAGGAGAAAATAAGGAAGTAATTAGAATAGTAATTATTAGCATATAAGAGAAATTTAGCCCAGTGAATGGCCGGCCACCTAGAGAGGAAAAAAAAGTTTAAACTCATAAGCTAGTGGGGCCCATAGGTTTAAATGACAGATTTGTATTAAAATCTGTAATCAATTCAGATTTCAACAAAGGAAAGTTTCCTTTCACGGGTGGAGATAATAGGCAATGCTTTGAAATTTCAAATTAGCTTTAAAATGCAGTAAAGATAATTGCCTAGATTTAAGGATCTATCTTATGAAAGCAATCAAAGTTTCTTGGGAGTTTTGAATTTCAAATTCCAATTCTCAAGAGGGGGATCAAATTTGAAATTCAAATGAGGATTTAATTTCAATAATGAGCTCCCATAATGAGAGGGAGCCAATTAGGAAAGTGTTTAACAAGGTTTGAAATTCAAACACTAGGAATTCAAGATGGGAGGGGCGGCGGGAAAGGGGGCTGCTGGGCTGGCTGGCGGGAGGTTGGCCGGAGGGAGGCCGCCGGCGGCTGATCTGGCCGGCGAAAAAATGGTTGCAGGGTGGCCGGCGGCTTTGAGCTGCTTGGAGTGGGCGGCGGCAAGAGCAAGGAGAAAAGACGAGGGGATTTTCAAGGCATCGACGACTACGGATTTACTAACCTCAAATGTCCTCACCTTGAATTTTCACAAGATTAGGTAGTACGAAAACTAAAACTCACAAAGAGATCTAGTCTTCTCGGGCGAACTCACTAAGAGATCGAGGAGGGTGAAGAACTCACCAAGAGATCTTCTTGGACTCACTAAGAGAACACATAATAGTAAATTTTCATTCATCAAAAACTAAACTTACATGAGAAAAGGGCCATATAAATAGGCCTCAAAATGACAAAGAAAGTAAAGTACTAAAATGCCCCTTGGGCTACAATAGCTACCAAATACCCATAAGGGTAAAAACAGAAAAACATAAAATAAAAATAAACTACTACATAAAATGATGAAAATACAAATCATGATCATGGCCGTCGATCTCCGGCATCTCCTGAAGGTACATGTGTCGAAATCGCTGCCGATGTCCCCATCATTCTCCCCAGGTGGGAGAAAACTCGACCCCGTCGAGTAAATATCTATGGAGCCCTCGTACAGCTCTAGGAGATCTGGGTCTATCGGATGTTGCTCCTCGCACTCTGACCTCGTATCCTCTGACTTTGGTTCACCTCTTCACCTAGTCAAGTATCTTCTTCGTCCACCCTCTTTTGTGGCAATAATATCATCACTATGAATCATGTCAACCTTCTCCGCTATAGGAATTTTGGGAATAATTTTGGAAGTAGAGGTAGGCTTTGGGGTTCTCACAAGGTGGTTCACACAAGGCTTTAATTTGAAGTGGAGGTGGTGGGTTAAACTCTGGACCCTCATAGGTTACTAAATCTTCTATGTTAATAGAGGGATAAATGTTGAACTCTGCAAGCAGAGCCATCACGTAAGCGCTATCAGTGATTTTCTTGACTGTTTTAATTGGTCCCGCACTCCTAGCATGTGACTCCTTACAGTTCCTTGTGGGAACTGCGCCGGACGAATCCGCACCGTCGCTGAATTACCAATCTCAAAAGTTTTAAATTGTCATTTTGAATTCAGCATAAAGTCTATAATTATTATCATTCTATTTAATTAGGCGTGCAATTTCCATAAGTAGGTCATGCTGATGCGATGTATATGCGGCATGTGCTATGTAAAATTATAAGTCTACAATTCAAGACTCAACTAATATGACAATGAAGTGGTGCAAGAGATTTGACCAAAGATGAATGAAAAGTGGATTCACACACAAACTTTAAACAAAGAAAAATTGAAAGACAACGGACTACTAACTCACACGAATACATAGCTAGAAAAGGTGGATGGGTCACAAAAGAGTGGTTTTAAAGTGTTCGGTCTAAGGGAACTGGGGTAGGGGGAGCAATGAAGACATCCTTAGCTAAAAGGGCATCTACATAGGGCATCTTAGCTCGGGTCACAGACAGTCTCCCAGGGGTAGTAAGGTGATCTAGTAAGGTTAACCAACTAGGAGAGGGAAGGTCCTTAACAGGGAAAGACAAGGATGTAGCGGGCAAAATGTAAGAATCAGGAGTATGATAGGACGATGGGTCTTCACTCTCAACCATAATAACATAGCCCAAAGAATCACCAGCAGGTATGGGACTCAAAAGTCGGGGTATTGTGTCCAGGGTAGATGTGGGCACAACATGAAAGTGTGGGTTAATATTCTCATTCCAGTCGGTAGGCGGAGTGATGTGGTAAGCCCCATCATGTAGGACAAACTCTTTCAAAAGTAAATCCAAAGGGGCAACTCCTAAAATAGGCTCCAACAAATCAAAAGATGACTTATTATACAAATTAGGCTCAAAAACTTTCAGACTCAAAGTACAGTCTTCCGAAAGAGACTCAGGTTTGGTTGCGACCCTAAGATCCATGGGTTCCGTTTCACTTGAATCCGGTGATAAATTCGATTGACTTACTTCCAACTCGAGATTATCTAAGTCGTCATTAGAATCATCCAGAATTAAATCAGAATCATCCAAAACTAAATCAGAACTATCCAAAATTAAATATGAATTATCAGAATTATCCGGAGTCATCTCAATAGGTGTTACAACTAAATTAGGATCTTTCAAATTTAAATTCAAAGTGTTCGAAGTCCGACTGGCTCCTTTCGAGATCACATTACTATCATCCAGGCGTACTTTATTCAAGGAGTTATCCTCGAGGAGACTAGGATCGGGGTGGGCGAAGGTGTCGACGTTTAAAAGTTCTAATTTTCCTAGCACAGGATTTAAGTCATGCTGGGAGTCTGATTCATTCACTTTTGTTTCCTCATCAAAGAAGTCTTCGTTATCCTTAATATCATTAGCATCCACGAAATGGATGCATTCCGTTTTAGGTTCAGAGGACGTTTTCTTGTTAATGCATTTCTTTATCAAAAGTACACTTGCAGGGTCAAGGACTGGGGAGGCTAAAGGTTGACTGAGCTGGTTAGAAGTCGATCCAAGTGGTGAGTCATAGGGGCTGGAATCAACAGAAGACCCACTAAAGGGTCGGTCACCAAGATTGAATGAAGACCTACAGGGTGGGACAACAACTATGTCGTTACCAAAGGATGGGTGGTCTCGACCCCAGTAATGTCCACGGTTAGTTCCAATAGACGAGGTAGGGTGGGGCTCTAGACGGTGGTCACTGGTAGAGGGTCGGTATTTTAAATTAAGTTCTCGCCTCATGTCTTTCCACGTAGGGTACTCACCGCGAGACTCTTGATGATCTTCCAATCTTGCCCAAAATTGAAGGGCTCGACCTTTAAGGTGAGACTTAGCGATGCTAACCTGGTGGGATTCAGGGATATGACAAGATTCAAAATAGTCATCTAGTTGTCTAGCCCATTCCCTAAAGTGGTAAGGATCCGAGGAACCATCAAAGGTTGGCATACGATAGGGTGACTCTAAGTGAGGTCGTGGAGGCTTAGGCTCAGATCTCGGGTGATAAGCTGAGTGGGGCCTGTAATTAGAGTGGGGATAGTTAACGGGTTTCTCCGTCATAATTCTAGTCATATTGCCCACTAGGTTAACGATGTCATCTAAACTCTTTTGGAGTCTTATCAGATCCATTGAAAAGGGTCAAGTGAAACTCAAAGATGAGTGGGTGTAAGGGACGTCATCTAGACTCTAAGTTAGGCTCACTTAGACTCACTACAGGGGGTGAAGATAGTTTGGAAAGCAAACTAAGACAAGGCATAAAGTTATCTAAGTGCTTAGGAAGGATTTAAGGATGTGGACAGCAAGTGAAAGAGTCCTAAATTTTCCCAAACGGTGACTGAACTGTGCAGGAATTAAGTAGACAGCAAGAGGGGTTTAGTGCCTAAGCTGTCTAGGTGTTAGGGAAAGATCCGAGAGAGTGGACAGCACCTAAACAAGGACTTAAAGTTCGCTAAATGATGGGTAAATGCTGCAGGAACAGTGAGGACAGTGGTTATACTTAAGGTTGTGATTGTCCTAAACAAGTAGAAGCAAAGTGGGTTTAAAGGCAGCACTCTTACACTACCTAGAATGTCTCAAACTTTAATGTATGCATGCAGGAATTACGACTACAGCAGTGAAAACAGTGAAAATGTCCTATCTACGCATTGATATGCATGCAAATTTCAAACTACAATTAGAAGCTAGACCCTAGGATGCATCTAGCACAAGTCAAGCATGCTAGCCATGCTCTGATACCAAGATGATGTGAAACGTACATGCGATGATGGGTTTCGTAATGAAAGCTTGCACGCTTAATTTTAGATAGAACAAATAATTATGTCTTTATAATAATTTGAACGACGAGATAAAACATTAAGAACGGAAAAACGAGCTTACGGTTGAATCACACGGGTAAGAGTTAAGATCATATAACAATCAAGTCAATCTAACGTTGCGTACATGAATGGTTTTCCACAAATATCCCTAGACTAACAATAAGATTAGTTGTTTTGAGAAGATCCCTCACAACTCATCCAATTACTAGGTTTTAGCGGAGAAGATTAGCATGATTTCCATGAATCAAGATATCACAACAATAGAGAAGTAACTACAAAGATAAAAGGGTCGGATGATGAGTTTACCCAAAGAAATATGAGACTTGAAGCTTTAGTGGCTGTTTGAATGCTTGAGATGAAGTAGACGGCAACCAAAACCCTACTTGATGTGGTGGACAGCAATCGGAAACTTTAGGACAGCATCCGAAGCTCTCCCGACTGGCTGGACAGCAGGAAGAGATGCAGAATTTCTCTGGACAGCTGCAGTTTGGTCTTGGACAGATCTTGGACAGCAACCTTTAAGGTGCAAGAAACGTTGGAATGCTCTTCTAAGCTGCTGGGAACTTGGGACAGCAAAGTGTGGTCTTCCAGAGTGCTGGACAGCAAGATATTTTGTTGAAATAAGGGGACAACAAGCAGAACCTCAGGGCAGCAGCAGATTTGAAGAGGGGACGGCTGAATTAGGTGGAGGCTTCAGACCAACGTTCAATCTCAATTTGAATTTCCCTAAGGCGGGGTGGGAGGGGAATTAATTGAGGATTTACATTAATCCCATGAGGGGCAGCGATTTCAGGAGAAAATAAGGAAGTAATTAGAATAGTAATTATTAGCATATAAGAGAAATTTAGCCCAGTGAATGGCCGGCCACCTAGAGAGGAAAAAAAAGTTTAAACTCATAAGCTAGTGGGGCCCATAGGTTTAAATGACAGATTTGTATTAAAATCTGTAATCAATTCAGATTTCAACAAAGGAAAGTTTCCTTTCACGGGTGGAGATAATAGGCAATGCTTTGAAATTTCAAATTAGCTTTAAAATGCAGTAAAGATAATTGCCTAGATTTAAGGATCTATCTTAGGAAAGCAATCAAAGTTTCTTGGGAGTTTTGAATTTCAAATTCCAATTCTCAAGAGGGGGATCAAATTTGAAATTCAAATGAGGATTTAATTTCAATAATGAGCTCCCATAATGAGAGGGAGCCAATTAGGAAAGTGTTTAACAAGGTTTGAAATTCAAACACTAGGAATTCAAGATGGGAGGGGCGGTAGGAAAGGGGGCTGCTGGGCTGGCTGGCGGGAGGTTGGCCGGAGGGAGGCCGGCGGCGGCTGATCTGGCCGGCGAAAAAATGGTTGCAGGGTGGCCGGCGGCTTTGAGCTGCTTGGAGTGGGCGGCGGCAAGAGCAAGGAGAAAAGATGAGGGGATTTTCAAGGCATCGACGACTACGGATTTACTAACCTCAAATGTCCTCACCTTGAATTTTCACAAGATTAGGTAGTACGAAAACTAGAACTCACAAAGAGATCTAGTCTTCTCGGGCGAACTCACTAAGAGATCGAGGAGGGTGAAGAACTCACCAAGAGATCTTCTTGGACTCACTAAGAGAACACATAATAGTAAATTTTCATTCATCAAAAACTAAACTTACATGAGAAAAGGGCCATATAAATAGGCCTCAAAATGACAAAGAAAGTAAAGTACTAAAATGCCCCTTGGGCTACAATAGCTACCAAATACCCATAAGGGTAAAAACAGAAAAACATAAAATAAAAATAAACTACTACATAAAATGATGAAAATACAAATCATGATCGTGGCCGTCGATCTCCGGCATCTCCTGAAGGTACATGTGTCGAAATCGCTGCCGATGTCCCCATCACTTTTCCTTTTTGAAAAATATTTGCTGGATGGGGCCCACCTAATAGGTGGAAAAGGGAGGAAGGAGGCGGGCTACTTCCGCCTCCTGTAGAATTGCTGAACCGGCTAGCACAGGCGTAACACAATTTTAGAGGATTACGATCAACCAAACAGGTAAAGATTGGAAGTCATTGCCAAGGTACTAAAATTGAATCTCTCATGCACCAATTTTATTTTTCACAATCAAACTTTACTGAAAAAAAAAACAAAATAAAAAAAGCCTACAATTCAAGTATTCAACTAGTATGGCATGCCAGCATCTAAATATTATGATTCAAAGATTACATGAATGAATGAGGAAGCATTGAGAGGTTTCTATATGAAGATCTCCGCCCATGATTATTGTCTGGGATTTTATTTTTTATCAATCATACAAGTAAGACGTGTAGAGATTAATTTCCTAATTTTTCTCTAATAATGCAATCCCTGATTTCAAGTCATAAATTATTGCAAATTTATTTAATTTGGTTCAAATTTTAATTGCCAAACTATAGGCCATAAAATCTCAACAGTTATTAATTTTCCAATTATTAATGTTTTCTAAATTGGTACCAAATAGTGGGATAAAGGCTTGTTGTTGTTGTCTAAATTGGTACCCACATCATCTAGTTAGCTATAAATGAAAGAGGAAGGCTGATTGGTTCAATGAGATCTCCTTCATCAGATTCTCTGATGTTTTGAGAGATGATCAACAAGCAGAGTATGAAGACGAACAGTGATTACCATCAGTCAATAAGATAGCCGACAATAGAGGTTCCATAGGAAGTAGACAACAGGATACCTTCGATTGGATCAACTTCTTGGCTTTCACTTGTTGTTGGGTAATGACTCGAGGAGATGAGTTTGTTGCTGGAGTTGAGTATCCATCTTGGTGCCAACCTAAGGTGACAGAGGATATCAACAGTGGAGTCAAAATTTTTGCCAGTCCCTAGTTGGCAACAACATTTAGGCGATGATAGGTAACATGGAGATAGACTGATAGACGATTGGTGTAATGGTAGAGTATGATTGGAGGTTCTATAGGGGTGGTAGAGACAGGCTTGGTGAGTGGCAACATTCAGTGTTACGGCGGAAAAGTATATAGTTTCTAGAAGGGCTGAAGTATAACTTTATAAAGTCAGAATATATCAAATCTTATAATATGTTATATATATTAATATATTATATATTGTTACTATCCCACAATGCTTTTATTTTAGTTAGCAAATGAAGAGAAGAAGCATGCACATAGACCTTGGAGGGTTCAACAATAAGCATAATAAGCACATGTAATAAGATTTATGTTACTTAGATTGTTGTATTAATATTTGCTTGAAGAGATGCAAAGCCTAAAAGACAAAGACAGGAATATGAGAGAGAGAGAGAGAGAGAGAGAGAGAGAGAGAGAGAGAGAGAGAGAGAGAGAGAGAGAGAGAGAGAGAGAGAGAGAGAGAGGAAGAGGAGAAAGAGATTACTAGAGAGATGAATAAAGAGTGGAGAATATGTAGTAGGTGTGATAAATCTTGTAATCATCATTCTCTCTATGTGGTCGTAGACTTGCATATATTTCACCAACCACATCAATTCTAGTCACATTTTCTTGTGTTTTTCTTGCAGATATTTTAGTTCCACTTGATCTATTTCAGTATTGCTAATGGGCATGCATTTTTCCTCCAACAACTACTATTAGAGTCAAACCATTGGATTTAGGCAAAAATTGGAAGCAGTAGAACTAAAAAAATGGGAAAGCGAAGATCAACAGGTTCAATGTCAAGGATTTCTTCTACTAAAAGATGTTGATCAAAGATTGCATATATCAAAGAGAGTTAAATCTAAAACTTAGAGTCGAAGCCACTACCATGAGCTAAGAATATTGGAGTCTCTTGGATCAACAAGCATTAAGAGTTAAATACCTCTCACTAAAGAACAACATTTTCTTTAACATATTACATGAGAAAATCATGGCTGACATGATGAAAGCTTAGTCACACAAGCATGAGAATTCTTTTACAATAAAAAAGTAAATAGAATAAGGGAAAATCTTTAATATCAGGATGGTTAAAAGGTGCTTTCATAGTAACACATATCAAAGATCTCAATCTAATCACAAGTTCAACTTAGAAGACAAAGCTTGTATATTTAGATTTTATCATAACAACTGAAAAGCAGAGTTAGAACTGTGACAATGATTGATAATTAATACATATGTACAAAATTAAACCTTAATGATGTTTATGATTTGATCTTAAAAGTGAACAACAATAGGCATGAATCATGTAAAGTTTCTTCTACTACCAAAATTTATTAGATTAGTGGAAGAAAGTTCAAGATGAGTTAGCAATGGAGATAGATTCAAATCTCAGTAGATGCATTAACCGAAGGATTGTAGCAGTGCATATTGGTGATATGAAAGATTGAACACATGAAAAAGGAAAGTTCACAAGGTAAAGGTGGGAAGAAATTCAAATCATATCGAAGAATATGTGAATTCTACAAGTGAAAAGATAAACTACTACTTAATGTGAATAGTCCTATGAAAGCTTGGATAATGGACTCAGCTGATTAGTATAATTCATTTCCATACAAAGAGTTTATCAAAAAAGCTATTCTACAAAAGATTGTAGGAAAACTTATCTTGTTCATGATGAAGTATTGAGCATTATGATAGTTGGTGATACACAAGTTATAACTAGTAATGGACTATGTGGAAGCGTAGTAATAAGAGGTAGTTTCCTAGATTGAAGATAGATTTGATCTAGATAAGGCAAAAGGGTGAAAAATGTTCTACCTTGACTTTCTACACTAATTCTTAAAAGGCTGCCAATAGTACTATGGCGATAGCATATGAAAATAAGAATGACATCAGGCACATGACATCAAACATTGAAGCAGTGGGAGCGACTAAAATTCATTTGCTAGTGATTCTGAAGGTCTTATGCAAGATAAACTTTCTACCAAGTGGGTGCTTTTAGTTGCAAAAGAAACGGCCCTATAGTGCAAACAATATTTTAAATTTAAGAAAAACATGACAAAAAGGCAAAGCCTGAGATAAAAGGTTACAAGTTTACCGTTGATGGATTGAGGTACTACAATACCTCAATTATTCCCCACGGTTAATTGAGAGGTTTAAGGTATAAATGATTCTCTCTCGGAGCTAACCTCAAAACTTTATCCCTATATGAGATAGCTTTAATAGATTGAACTTAATTTCCTTAGTTTTCTCCTTGATTGAATCCCAAATCTCAAGTCAGTAATTCTAATAAATTTAATTTGATTTGGTTCAAATTCAAGTTTCCAAATTCTATCCACCAAATTTAACTTGAAACCATCAATGATCCAATAATTAGAGAATGGTGTTTCTTCATGTCACAAATTTAAGCCACACACTTTGTAATTTATCGCTCATCATTTCCAAAAAAAATCTCTACAATTATTAAGTTTCCTAATATTATTGTTTCTCAAGTTTGTTCCCAGCACCTCCAACTGTCTATAAATGAAAGTGGAAGACAAGCTACATTAGTGGGGTATCCTTCATTAGATTCTCTATGCTTTAAGAAATAATTGTCAAACAAAGTATGAAGTTGAGCAGCCACTAGAATTTTTCAATGAGGAAGTTGAAAACAAAGATTCCATAGGATGTTCGTGAGAAGATTCCTTAGGTAATATCAAATAATTACCTTTCACACATTACGAAAGATCAACTTCAAGTGGCAAATTTATCTTCAAAGTTAAGTAATTGACAAGGTATTGGAGGAAAGCTGGGCTCAAAGGGGATACTTGCCCCACTCAACTCTTTTGGTATGCCCTAATTAAGACACAAACTCCAATGGTGGCATTCAAGAAGTGATGATTCCAATTTATCTGAATTCAACATATTATATTACTTGAGCTAGATCAGAAAAAAACAAAAAAACTTCTAATAGAAAAAATAAAGCAAAGCCCATAGTGTTATAGAGGTTGCATCACTGGACAATCAGTTACCAACATGATGGATAACAACAAAAGGGAGCCAAACTCTAACTAGCTGCTAGGTATATAAATTATCTTGCCTCTAAAACGTATAAGTGGTTTCAAATTTGAAGATCAGTTGAGGTATCCTCTTGATTATGTTCATCTTGAAAAGAAAGAAAAATGATGCCAAGAATGTTTTTGATACCATCTGTTTTTCTACTACAATTTTTGTTGAAAGAATATAATGTCCCATAGAGTATTCACCTAAATAACGACATACTGAATTATATCAAATCATGCAAGCAACTATGCTGCAAGTCCCAATTCAAATACAAGTTGTATACCTGGTAGAGTGAACTAATGTTTGCAAAATAGTTTATTTCATAACCTACCCGGCACAGCCTCACTAGCAAGACAAAATAGTCCATCATTGCATATTATAAATCCTAAAGATAAAAAGTGTATCTATAGGCATGCAAATAACAAGTAAATAACATACTGATGCAAGTAAAAGGAATGACTCACCTTCCTCTGTTAAGAACTTAATAAGAACATTAAAGGTACTGCACAGTAACATCTGGACTATGGTAATTTGAAGAGGACATAAATGATTTACACAATAGAAAAAAAAAAAAAAAGGAAAACAATATCCATGAGCTAAAACATAATACAACAATGAACAACAAAAATTGCGCAGAAAATTGAAGCCGTTCTCAATGTTCAACTGTAATAGCTTTCAGTGTCATTTTTTAAAGTTCATATATAACATAAATGGATGGTGTGAGATATGGATATTCAACATAGAATTGAAGTCCTACATAGAGGCAGCGGCAAAGCGGCTACTAATAGTTTGGAATCATTTTGATCATCATTAATTTCAGCATAAGCATTCTATCAAACTTTGCTTTGGAGGAAATGGTACAAACACCAGTTTGATGAAAATTGGCTTTTATGAGAAAATCCTTCCACATTTCTCAATGATCTATTATTTCATGAAAAAAAAGTATCCATTGGCATAGCTAATTCAACATGAGCATAATGCATAGTTGTTAAATATTGCACCAGCAAATGAGGAGGATCCAATTTAGCTAATTTTATAAGATAAACAAAAAAATAATGAAAACTATAACGATATATGATGTGCAGACCACATGCCTTACGTATTATACATAAACCAACATCATGGAAAAATCAGCATATCGGTTATACCTTATAACAGTAAAATTGGAGCACAGAACTTCACTTCTACGAAGATAAAACAAAATCATAAATCAAGTTTTATTGTAGCAATAATCCACCCTAGTAATCAAACCAGAAAAAATAGTAATCACATTCCAACGAAGCAATACAAATAAAACCTAAACCTCAGCCAATTACCTGAACCGATACTGCCCTAAGCCATGCTTGATCCCCCACTTGAACTCACCAACATAGCGGCTCCCATCGTCGCAAGTGTGCACCCCATAACCATGGCTCTGACCATTCAACCATTCTCCTGCATAAATATCACCAGTATAAAACCGATAAACCCCGAAACCATTTCTAAGGCCCTTTCTATACTGCCCCTTGTATCTGCTCCCCTTAGTCCAAGTCTCGACACCATACCCATCATACTTCGCATCAATCCAATCCCCTTCGTACTTTCCACTCTTATAATAGTAGTAAACTCCACTTCCGTGGCACTTCCCCCACCGGAGCTCCCCCTCGTAGACGTCGCCATTGCTGTATACCTGTACGGCGAGTCCGGTACGGCGATCGGTGCGAGCCCCTCCGACGGACCACAGAATTGGGAGAGCAGGCGGGCGAGGGAGGACGCGTAGAGAGGGGAGGAAGAGACAAAGTAGGAGGAGGAGACCAGAGGAGAATGCAAGGACGGGTATGAAATCGATAAGGAAAGAGTGGGTATCGATGGAGGAAGTGGAGGATAAGAGGAGCAGGTATAGCGAAGGAAAGAGGAGGAAAACAAGTAAGCGAAGGCGGAGGCGGAGGCAGCGTAGGGCGGTGAAGGAAAGACGAGAAGGTGCAATAGCGTGGGAGAAGCGGCGGCGGTTTCCGGCAGCCGGAGTCATGATGGGGCGGGAATGGAGAGGATCGGCATTAGGGTTTGGAATTGAGATTAATTGTTTTGATCGGAAGAATCGGAGTGGGAGACGGTCAGGAAGAAGAAAAGGATGAGAGCGCTTCCAATATTAGATTACATTTTTTGAGTGAGGAGACCATACCTACATATTAATCAAAATGTTACTAAGATAAGCACAACTTTAAATTCAAAAATTGATATTTTATTCGATATTCTTAAGATATTTTTGCTACAGATATTAATCAATTGAAAAGTAAAAAATATCTATTTTTTTGGATATTGTTAAGATAATTTTAATTATGAATTTTAATATATTAAAAAGCATACTTTAATAATTTTGATATGTTGATTGAGAGCTTTGACTAATCATGAAGTCTTAGATTCAAAATTTGTGTACGTAATGTGCGTGTGAATTGCCTTAACAGTTCAAATATCTAAAAAAAAAAAATGTACAAGACAATTAAAATCTCAATAAAAATATATTAAGTACTTAATAATCCTACCCTATGCAATTATATATTATATTTATTTAACTTGCTAGCACATTAAATCTATTTCATATCTATAATAAAGCACCTGACTATATGCTTTTGAAAAAATCATTAAAAAGAAGAGAAAGAGTAAGGGTGCGTTTGGGACGGCTGCAGCTGTCGGTAAAGTAGGTTGTAAAATTACTGTACATAAAGTTGCTTCATGAAGTTGCTTTATAAAAATCATTATATTTTGTTTGGAAAGTATAACTGTAGAGCTGCTGTGCTGCAGCTGCATGAGAACAAATTACCTTCATACCCTTATATATATTTAAATGAAATATATAATTTTTTCAAATTTAAATTTTTTTTAAATGTATATGATAATCAACTAACAATTCTAAATCAAAATTTTATCCCTTCTTAAGTTGGTACAACTTTTTTAAAATTTATTAAAGATGCCAAAAAAATTCCTTTAAAATATTGTTGTAAAAAATAAATTTTTAACTTAAAAATATTTGTAAGCCGTACAAAAAATGAAAAAAATTAAAATTATATTTACAATTTCAAAAGCTACGTAAAAAATATTTTATCTGAGTAAAATGCTTTTTATAATATTTGAATAAAATAAGTTAAAACTTTTTTATTTTATTTCTAAGAAGTTGACAAATACACCTAAGAATACTTGAAAAATAATTTGAAATGTTCGCTCTACTGAAGCATTTCTACATTCAAAGAATTATTAATATTTAACACCACAACAATTAAATAAATCTAAATTAAAATTTTATCATCTCAAATGAATGTTTTTGTAGTACTGCCAGAAAATGAAAATAATGGAGAAAATATATATGCAACTGAGGCGCTGAAGCTGCATTCTGTTACTATTGGAAATGCCCCTGCACACAATACCAAACCTCAAATTCAGGTCTAAATGACTTTTCAGACAAAGCTAAAGAATTATTTTCATGCTGTTTCTCATGAGCGACGACCCTTGTTTTGGCTTTCCTGAATATCTGACCGTTGCATTATGTACAGGACTGGCTTTAGAAACAGCAATAGCCCTGGGCAACTCAAGAGAGGACAAGCTTCTCTGCGTCATGAAAGATAATCAAAAGGGATTTAAATTTGAGATGTCATGATAGTCAAACATTTTACATGGTATTATCCATGGTCAGAAGTCATGCAGATATCAAACAAATGTAAGATTCCTTCAATAAGAACATTATCTACTTTTTATTTCACTGAAGCAGGGTTCATAGGGGAGAAACAAGATGAAAGAAAGGTGTTGAAGATTTTATTCCTTGACAATGAGCATTAGCCAATCTATACAGAACATGCATCGGACTAGGCAATATATTGCAAACTTAAGATGATAAAACAAATGAAACCAGAGACCTCCTCACCATCAAATTTTCCTGCTATGTGAATCTTCAAAGATAAAATGGGTGACTAATGATCATTTACAAGTAGTAACTACTCCTTTGTTATGATATTCTTCGGTAACATAGGAACCTTAACTCTGAATCTATGGATTTAAAATTCCTTTATGTTTCTAATACTCAGTAATATCTGAATTCAGATAAACAGCATAAAAATAATTCTTCAGTTTTGTCTGAAAAATGATGAACCAAAAATTATATAAATATACAGGAGAAGTATTTAAATTAAAGGCAAAATAATTGGAAGAATAAACATTAAAATATGATATTTGATCCAGCCAACACCTGCACTTGAACATAACCTAAACCAACACATTATCTATGCAGATATTTAAAACTCTACAGGAGTAATCCAAGATATCATTACTGAAGAGCACAGGGGACATAAGCATCCAAGATAATGTATCAGACATATCATATTATCATGGTAGGGACTGATGTAGAACAATAAGAAATGGAATAAAGAATAAACATGTACCAATCCATGTCATTGTCAATAGAAGCTAATAGTCTAATCCCAAGGCTCCACACATACATCCAAGCCATGAATACAAGATGACTCTACAAATGTACCGTCTTTATTTATAGGCTTTTACAGAAAACATTACAAACACAATTGCTAGGAGCAAACAAGTCCCTGTTAAGTGTAAAAAAAAAAAACAGTACTAAAACGGTTCAGATATCTACATACTACAGATGCTTCATTTTACAAAGATCAATAAAGAAAATACAAAGTCATTGATTGTTAAACTGTATGAAACTATGATATTGTTGTGTCTTGATTTTCATAGCAATAACGAAGATAAAGTGCTCGTCGTTCAGGACAAATCAACATAAAATCCCATTTATGTCGTTCATATCTACAGCGCCACATTTACCAGAACTAAAATCCTCAAGAAATGGAGATTGATAAGCTAGAGAAAGAACAATAAGAATAAAATTGTAAATGCGCAAATATCTGAAAATTTGGTTCTTCTTTTTCAAAATTTCAGGCCTCATTCGAAAGTAAACAAGAGCAAATCCAAGGTAGCCGAGGTAAAGTATATCCTATTCCATTGTTCTAGTAATCAAAATCAAGGTAAGAACAATGTCTAACAAATGGCAATATAAATATAACCTCATATAATCAAGAAAAGTCCAGAAGTTATTAGTTTCAAATGACAGGTCTCTCCAAACTGATGCATTTTGCTAAACCCTAACAAAACTAACACCAGGCTTATTAAACAACATAGGATTCATTACAAAATGAAAATATTTGCATAATGCCATCAACACAGCTCCATTAAAGAAAAACGACAATATCATTAAATCGACAGGTGATTCTATAGGGGTTGATTTTCATGTATAAAGTCTCTATTCTAAAACATGCATTCCTTTTGTCAATTAGCAAACGAACAACGGAGAGAAAAGTAAAGAGGAGAAAAACAGGGGACACAAAAAAAAAAGGCTTGCCATCCTTCGTTAAAAATCTTGTTTCTTTTCAATCTCAGAACCCTATTACTCTTTACAAAGGATGCCACTATGTTTAAAAAATCTAATTCAAGTTTAAAAAAAAAAGAAAAAAAGAAAAAAAGGTAAAGCCAGTACCTACTAAACCCTTGGAATCTACTGGTTTTCAGGAGGAGAAACAAGGTCGAGAAGCTCTTGTTCGGCCCAGATCAGAGAGAGGGCGGGAGCCAGCGGCTTACGGTAGGGCAGGAGGTCGAGTGGAGGCGAGGTGAAACGGGCAGTCGCGGCTAACTGTGCAATGCGACCGGCAGAGGGAGATCAGGGCTTTAGGTCGTTCGTCTGGGCCGGATCGGACAACGACGAAGGTCGAGGAGATGGGATGGACCTTTAGCTCTTCAAGCCGACTAGTTATGAGGGAGCGGGCGGAAAACCGAGAGTTAGAAATAGGGGCTGAGTCTGCGAACATTGGTGAAGCTCTGTTACGTTCGGTGAAATTTGGAGATATGCCTAAACGATTCCAATGTACCAGAGGATTGAGCGTCGTGCTACAACGAGTCGCGGAAGTTCGCCAGAATGAGGAAGACGGTGCATAAAACTGTAAGGGTATTGACGTATTTCTTATGCTTCTGAACAGCGGGAAGCAAGCGAAAGCAAGGATATTCTTTTGGACGGGAAAAGCAGCCGCGGGATGTAAAAATTTTTTAAAACCGAGCACCACCGCTTCATCCCAAACGGCATCTCGATCACGTTCGGTGAAGCACAGCAGGGAAAAATCCGTCCCAAACGAGGCCTAAGTCTTCGTTTGGGATAGCTTTCTTACTACTTCTTAATCCAACTTTTTAGGTTTGCAAATGAACCGAGCCTCAGACAAGCTATTCATGGCTAGTTAAATTAAAGTTCGTCCATGCTCGTTTATTTAAGTAATCAAATAAGTTTAAACAATTTTTTAAATATTCAATTGTTAAATAAACAAACATGAACTTTATGTTTATCTCATTTATGTTCATGAACAATATCAATTAAAGCTCGTGAATAAGCTCAATAAGAAGCTAGTTAAGAAGTTTGATTGAATCTCTCTTTTTTTTTTTTGCATATTTTCACATAATTTTTAGTTTTATTATAATAAATTATTCTTATTAGGTAAAAAAAATTACTTTTTTTTTGTTATACTATTTCATTATAATGAATTTACCCATAAACAAGAGGTGTTTATTTATGTTTGTGGTATTTTTTATTTAAAATGTTCGTGAACAAGTTTGTTTAATTATAAGAAGAATCATTTTATGAGTTGTTTTTTTTATTCGTGAATGGGCTCGTTTGGTAGATCGAAATCACCCCCTATATATGTTTGTGAAAGGCTCTAGGTGATTGTTTGTTAGTATGCACGATGAGGCTCATTTATGTAAAGCTCAGCAAGCATAAACAAACGAAACATGAACCAAAGTATCAAACATGAACGTCTATTCATTTTAAACGAGCCAAGTTTGAACACAAACAAAAAAGCTCAAACCGGCTTCAATCAAGCTTGAACAAACTTATAATAAACAAGCTCAAATATGAACAAGCACATACTCAGCTCTTTTCGGTTTATTTGCAGCACTATCGAGAGGACATGTGCCCCCATCAAACCCCTCTTAAATCCATTCTTATTGCACTATCTAAATGACATTAAAATATATTCATGAAAGATGAAAGTACATACTTCATTTTAAATAAGCTTAGTAATATTTTTATCTTATTTGAAGGTTAAGATGTCAAATGAGTAAATATATACTTATCTGGATAGGGCCTAACACGTGATCAATAATGTCAGTGGCCTAAATCTGCAACCTTCTGTTGACCTCGATTTTGCCCAAGCATGGGCATGGTGGACTGAGTTGACCAAGTCAACCTTTGACTTGGTCAACCCGAGTCTTAATGGGTCAAAATTGACCCATTAAGCCCTTTTTTTAGCCCAATTCGAATCCAAATCGAATCGAATCCATTTAATGGCTCAATCTTCATGCTCTATTGACCTAATTGACTGATTTGACTAAGTCAAGCATTGACTTAGTCAAATTTGGCCATTAATAGGTTATAATCACCTATTTAAATGAGATTAATGGCTAATTAATGAAATTTAAAGCCTCCCTTCGTTTTGAATTGCAACCCATGGCCAATTTCCCTCCCAATTAGCTGAGGATTAAATCTAGGCCGTCCACCTTAGGTCTAGGGGCTTTAAATATCAAAAATCAAGGTCAATTTAGGATCTTTTTGCTCTTGCCTTCGTTAGAGACTTCCCCAGCCTCTGATATTTTTTGTGAGAGCTCCTGCACCTCCCCACCACCCTTCCCGACTCAATCCCGGCGATTCCCACCCGCCGACGGCGAGATTCCGGCGATCCGAAGCTAGATCCGGTCAAGGCTTTGATCCAGTCGATCCGTAGCTCGTTGGTTCGTGATTTCAACTAGGAAAACTTACGAGGACAGTCTACAAGTGCAACCGTACAAAGATTTTGAAGATCCAACGGTTAGATCCCCTTAAAACCCTTAGAATAGATCAATCACTTCGAGTTAAATAGGTTTTATATTAGTTGATTAATCCCCGAACAAAGACTTCCCCACGATTTCTGTTCATCTCTAAGTTCTATGTTTAAAATTTCATAAATTTTGGTTGAGTATCGAGCGAGAACGAGGCAAAAAACCCTTTAGGGTTTCGGATCATCCCGCCGAGCAGCCAGGGCTGATCTCAGCCGTCGATCCCGTGATCGACGGACGCGATCGAGACCCTCCGCGGTTTGGGCTGACCGCGGGACTCCGCTCCGCGGTTCAGATCGCCACGTGGCGCGATCGGATCCCTCCGCTCCAACCGCGCGCGATCGAACGGCTGCGGGCCTTTGCCGACGTGGCTAAGTGCCTGACCGCCGCCGCTCATCACGCAGCAATAATTGCGCCGACGGCACAATCATTGCAAAATGTGTGCCGCCGCCTCCGCGGTTCCGGGAACGAATGGGACGCCGCCACGTGTCGCTGCCGATTTAGAAAATTTTTTTTAATTATTTTAAAATCCAGAATCTTTAAAAATTCGCCAAAAATCCGTTTTTCGTCCGATTTTTACGTGCAATACATCGTTTTGTTCATATTTTTATTCTCTACATTATAAAAATTTTTTTTATTAAAATAATATATATATATTTTATTAATTAATAAAACAGTAAAAATACCCTTCTTTTATTATTATTTAAATTATTATTTTATTTAATAATTCTTATATTATTATTTTAAATATAGTTATTTATCATAATTGTTATTATTTTGAATCATCAGCTTGCTGTTAATTTTGTCATTATTATTATTATTATATTATTATTATTATTTGTATATACATATATATATATATATATATATATATATATATATATATATATATATATATATATATATATATATATATATATATATATATATATATATATATATATATATATATATATTGTTTTAAAACCGTTATTAGTATTATTTTATTTATTATTATTCTTATATTTAAAAATATTTGTAAATCTCAGAAATTCTTATATTTTAATTTAATATTATTTTATGATTTTTTTATTATTATTTTATTTAACCATGTTTAAAATAGTCATTTATTGCTTTTAACCTTGTAAAATTCATAACTTTCTCGTTTTTAACCCGATTTTAACGCACAACGTCTTGTTTTTGAACGTATTTAGATTCTGCATATTCTGGAATTGGTTTTATTTGAAATTTTTGGGTCTGTGTGCAGTTATTTGCAAAACAGCCTGCTGCATTATAAAAAAAAATATTTAATTATCGTCTTTGAATTTCCAAAATTCATAACTTTGTCGTTTTAAGTCCGCTGTCGACGCACAGCAACTTGTTTTGGATGTACTCTGAATTCTGCATATTTTAAAACTATTTTTAGAAGAAAATTTTGTCTGTATCTCCTGTTATTTCAAAAACAGTGAAACTGCACTATTTTAAAATATTATTTTATTGTATTTGAACTTGTAAATTTCGTATCTTCGCCGTTTTAAGTCGGATTTCGATGTGCGACGCCTCGTTCTTTTCAGCAAGACGAGCTTTATGTTTTGAAACTATTTCCAGCCCTTGATTTTGGCTGTTTTGACAGATCACTATTTGGATTCGATCATTCGAGTATTTTTGGTATTAAATATTAATTATGATAATTATTTTCAGGATACAAATTATTTTTAAATCGTTTTGAGACTGGTGAGAGTGTTGAGTGGGTCTCCCTATATCTATGTATTATGAATTGATTTACCTTTTAATTATTTTATTTTCTAAAATATATACTTATATTTATAAGTATTTTGTTTTTAAAACTACTTATACATAAATCCTAATTTTGGGAGACTCGCTGCTTCGTGAAATTTTAGACATAGGTTCTATGAATGAAGAGCAATCATGGGGGAGAGGATTAGTGGGTGATTGGGTCCCCAATCATTCACTAATACCTTGCATTAATTAGGTATTTGTACTTTCTTGTCATTCGTAGATTGCATGTGTAGGTCGCACCACGAGCACTTAGCTTAGGTTCTCCTAGATCTAAGGACATGGTGTGTTTATTTCATTACTGTACTCCCATGCATTTATTATCCCGAGGGTTAGTGTAAACATCACTTTAAACTCCTACAACGTAGTGACACCCTAAGGACAAAAATTAAGGACATGTCTAGCGAACTTAGAAGTTTTCTAGGAGCTAGGATAGATCCCAGAACGACATGAAAACTTCAACATTTAAATTTAGTGACATCATAAACCTCTCTTAATTTTCTGGAAATTTTTAGGAGCTTTTAGAGCCCTTAGCTAACTAACCCTAATTAACCGGTTAAATAAGGCCCCGAGACCTTCCGAAAAATACAATAATTACATATTAGGTCAGAAAATTACCCATCATACCTTGAATTGACCAGAATATGACTCTTGACCTTAGATAAATAGGGCTCCCTAGTTTGACTCCAGGTTGACCCATAATTTGACCATAGGTGGAAATTACCGTTTTGCCCCTAATAAATCATTAAAAATTATTAAAAATTCCAAATTTTCCCCAAACACTGAGAAACACTTTCTCTAGGTCATCCCTGATCTTTGGGAGTGATTCCAATCAGTTTGGAGCTTGTTTGGATCAAAACAGTAAAAAGGGCCCTTCCTTAGTTAATTTAGAAAATTCCCTTAAATACCAAAATCTTAGAAAATTCATAACTAATTGTAGAAAATTCCAAATTAGGTAAACTCACTTGCATTAGATTCCAATTATGGCCTAGTATTTATTGAAAATCTTAGGTTTCCAGAAATTGACCTAGATTAGAAAGTCAACATTTTGGTCAACCGTTGTTCATTTGGGGCCCGAAACTTAGAAAATTCATAACTTTGGATAGGAAACTCCGATTCCAGCCTACTACCTGTCTAACAACTCGTATTAAGGTCTAGCATTTTCCTAGAATGTTAGGAAACTCAGACTTAGCCTTTTTCCCATAGTGACTTTTTGGACCCTTAGTCTAGTTCCTAGGAAGACCCAGGACTTTCCAAAATTGGCTAATATAACTTTAACTTCAAATATCATCACCCTAAGTTCTTAAAATTGATCAACAAACTATATTAACTAAAATGCACCCCAATTCACTAATATTCGAATTTCAACAAAAATTTCCTTCTCTCCTTCAACAGATTTGAACTTTAGACAATTTTAACTAACTATCCTGCCTAGGATCTATCCAAACTACACAAGCCTTACACACACATAGAATGGAATGGTGCTAGGGCACCAATTCTAGACCTAGGTTAGGCCGCTGGGTTTTACTTTTCTGCTGTGTGCCGGAGCTTTACGTAGTTTTCACTGCATGCTGTTTGAAAAATGATTGGTGTGTTTGCTTATTTTCTCTGCACTCTGTGATGTGATGAGCGCTAGATTTACCCCTAGGTTAGGAACGTTATATACATATACTGTTCTTCCGTGCAGGTGGCCATGCTCATACTGATAAAAAGGGGGAGCATTATAATTATTTCTAATAATGTTTTATGCAGGTGCTTGTTCAGCTCCCCCTAAATAAAAATGAGGGCTAAATTAATAATTATAACTGCACAGATGGAGCTGCTTAGCCCTCAAAATTAAGAGCATGGCTTGGCACAGGGTCAATGGTGTTAGCATTTTTTTTATATATATGAACTGCTTGGGATTTTTATTAGGATAACCATGCAGGTCCTTTTAGATTTTTCTGCTTTTCAATTAATGTAATTTATCTGTAATAATTGTTAAGAGTTGTGAAAACAACTTTTGAGTTGGGATATTCTTATCCAGCTCGAATTCTAAAAGAAGAAGGCATCCCCAAGGGGAGAGTCTTCTTCCATTTGGAAGATCGAGCTGGATGGCTTTAGATATCCAAAGAGAAAAGGCAATACACCCCTACTGGGGGGAATTGTCTCTTCGTTTGGATATTCAAGCCACGATGGATCCAAGGAGTCCAAGGAGGAGTGATCCAAGGAGTCCAAGGAGAGGATACCCAGGAGACTGAAGATATTGAAGATTTGAAGACCCAATATCCCACTCAAAGTTGTTGGCGTCTGTCATAGGCTTAGAAATCCGGGTTGTTGGCAGTGGTGCCCGGCCACTTTACTTTTCTGCATACCCTGGGTTGTAATTAAAGGGCAGTTGGCCTATGGACATTTACTTGATTAGTTTGATTTATATTGATGTGTTTACCTGATTGTGCAGTAGAAATACCTGCTTTTCTAGGTTTATTCATTGCATGCCGATCTTTGTTTTCGCCTGGATATCGTTAGGCTCTTTAAGGATTATAAAATTTTTATACTCATAATTAATTTTATAATATTTTAAGGCTTTCAATAATATAGAAACTTAACGAACCTAGGGAATTGCCGGAATCGTCCGGGGTCGCATGCATATTACTGCATCTTCTCTCTCCTTCTAATAAGACATCTCCCTGCCTGCGGGTAGAGTCCGGATAATCTGGCCTATGAGGATGAAGTGCCGGACCTAGGGAGACTCAGTCTTTTCTAAAAATTATTTTATATTAAGCCTGTTTTTAAAATCCAAAGCATTCATGAGCTGACATTTCAACTAGCATGCATTGCATTAGTAACCAACTAATTAAAATTTAATTGCATTAGCTAGGGGCATTCACCCAACATAAGTCCAGGACCACTTAGGAAATTCTCTAGATGTCGGTCCTACTTCCAATAACTGTACCACCCACCTATCTTTCATAACTGACTTAATTGCATGATTTTAAAGCGACTAGGTGGTTAGCTGGCTCCCCCAATCCAGGCCGGGATAAGTCCAGACATTTGCATCGCATTAGCTAGGACACTGGTCTTAGTGTGTGTCGAACACTAAGTCCAAACTAGATTTAAGATTCGGGGCTACTACATTCGGCCTCGTAGTATGCCTTAAATAGTAGGTAGGTCCCTTCTTTTCAAGGATCCTAAATCCTACTTATCTGCGTCACAGGATGACGCCACCTCCATCTTTCTCTCACGCATGTGATCGGATGTTTGATTTTGATTTTCTTCAGTTTCTCTCTAGTACCCTAGAGCCTCCGAATGCTGGTATGAGCCATGCATGTCGATTCAGCCCTTCGGACCTTTCTTCCCTTTGAGTAGGATTTCCTAGTCTATACCTTCGTGCCAATCCCATTTTAGGAGAGGATAATGTATGATCCTTAATCGAGAGTTTTCTCAGGCTTCGGCCTGGGATGTAATTAACCACGGGGGCTTGCGCCCGTGGGAAACTCGGTCCCACATCTACTAAACCCCATTCGAGCTCTTGCATCGGATGGGGGAAACCCGTGATTTGGTCATGTATATTACTACCCATCGAGGTGTGTTGGTGAAAGCCTCTATCCTCAATGGTTAGTCGTATGCACGATCCAATCTGTCCCTTCCAATTGACCCGTTTACGCGGTGCTCTTTCGGAGGTCCACACCTTCATTGCACTTTGAAGGGGCACTGGTTTACCATCTGCCCAAGTGGTAAAATGGACGTCATAATTTGTGATAGGAGGGTTTGCAGTCACGCAACCCCTACAAAATATATATATATATCAAATGAGTAATTATTTTTAGCATGATAAGTACTCTAATTTGATCCATTAGCATAAATATAATATAAGATATATTCTATTTAAGATTTTGATAATCATTTGAATGATATTTAACAACTAATTTAGTGCCCAGCTGCATAATGCTTGTTAAAATATCTTGATTTTTGTGTGACTATGAGCATAGCTGAGCTCACCAAATCAGATATTTTTTACATGGCTAATTTATTTGGCACTTTATTTTATCCTAACAGCTTCTATTAATGAGGGGTAAGGTCCCACACTTAGGGTTTTGCACCAAAAAAAAAAAATTTTATGTATACCAATTCAAAATTCGATTATATCAATTGTTTTGATTTGATTTTAATGTTTTGTAAAATTGCAATAAATCAAATCAAAAATGACTATATATACATATATATTTCTTAATTGCTATATCATAACTATAAGCGAATTAATTCAGGTGAAATTACATTAATTTTTAATTTATCTTTACTAAATATCATAGGTGATACATCACAAAAAATTAAATAAATAGATTGAGCATGAATCTTGATGCAAATTAAATTGTTCAAATTTTTGCTTTACATTACCTGAACTCTAATGTAAGCAAACTCATAGTCAACTCATCGGCTTGACGAGACGAAACTAATGATACGAAAACTAATCTGATCCAAGTAAAAGTGAGTGCATCAAGTACATAAAGCATTGTTAAAAATTTTGAAAGAATAATTGAAGAAGGAAATTTTATCCAAATTTTATGTGTTTACAATCAATTCAAGCATCCCAACCAGGCAAATCCATCAAGCCTATGATTGTCAATGTTGACATTATTACAGTACTTAAATGTTCAAGACTGATCTATGATCATGAGAATCAATAAAGCTAATTTGATGGAATGCTCAGGATTTTGATGATATTTACCGGCATGTCATTGTCAAAATCTATAAATAGATTGATGTTTTCCATATAAAGTGAACTCTTAGCTTGTGATTCAAAATAGCTCAAAGGTTTAAAGAATCTCAAAGCTCCACCCCCAATAACTGTAATCAAATCACACCATTGGACCGCCATTCAGGTGCCACGGTCAAACCACCACTCGAACACAGCAAGCGGACTACCACTTCTTGAACATAACCAAATTGTCATTGTTGTACCATTGTCCAATCACCGCCATCTAATCGTTATCACGGTCCTACTTCCATTAAGAAGTATCGTTGAACCATTGCAGCCCAACCATCGTTGTCAAATATATCACCAATGTTTGACTTGTGTTATCAGATCAACAACATCATCTGACCACCGTCATCGGACTATGGACTATCGCTGCTCAACCTTTGTTGTTGGATTACCGCCACTAAACCTTAAGCTAATTAAGATTTAAAACATGCTCCTTTTTATAAAATGCCCCAACATTAAACTATATCACATTATATAGGAAAATTTTGATAATAAATCACGATCATTTTCTTCCGAATATGTTAACAGTATAATACAAAAAAGTAACAAAACACTAAAAAAAATAAAAGAAGTAATTGTGGTAAGACTTTCGAATTCATAGTGCTTGGCCGGCTCGGCTAGGGTGTGATAGCTAAAGTTATCAATTTTGAACTTAATTCTAATCAAATTATATTAATTTTACTCATTTTTTAAATTTTAATAGGATTATTATTCATATAAATATTTATTTGAAAACAAAATAAAAAAAAAAATAAGTCATAATGTTTTGATATAGCAATTTT